>NW_019014548.1:138547-150330 GCF_000150535.2 Carica papaya
ATCTTTTATATTTTGAGCACGTTTTTGGTTTTAGTGTAAGGGATGTTAATCGAAATTTTGACTTCGCTTCCGCATTTGACATTTTTAATACACATATTTCATTTTAAATTTCCGAGGCCGTTACAGTTTTTACTTGGAATTCAAGAAGCAGGAGGTGGTTACTTAATTCCACAACTGATGCTGAATATATAATAGTAGCTACATAAGCAAACCAAACATATGGCTCAAAAATTTTAATTAAACTTAATATGGTGCAAGTGGATCATACTATTATTTATATGGATAACAAGTCTATCATTATAATTGCCAATAACTTGGTTCAGTATAGAAGGATAATACATATTAAAGTTAAGTATCATTTCCTTTATGAAACTGAAAAAGAGGGTGAAGTTCATTTAGTGCATTGGAATTCAAACGATCAAGTTGCCGGTACAATGACTAAAGTTTTGTCTAAGCGTAAATTTGAAGATTTGATAGCTAAACTTGGCTTGTTCAAAGGAAAACTCAAGAAAAAGTGTAGATTGAGTTCTTCATGAAACAAAAAGCTGATTTTTTATCATTTTAGTCCTAGCTTTACTGTTTTTTTTTTGTAGTAACAACTTTAATGAATAAGTTGTCAAATAAGAATAAAGCTCCATCATTTGTATTTGTAAACTTTTTCTTCCATTTTATACATATATATATATTAAAATAATAGAAAAGTGTAGGTAATTGAATATTTTCTAAGAAGAAAACTCTCTTATTCTTTTCTCTCCATATTCTTTCATTTTTAGGGATTTAATCAACTCATCAATCAACAATAAGTACCTTTAATATTTGTGGAGGTTATCATTCTCTAACAATATGTGTAAAAGCCCCGGTAATTCATAATGGAATTTGTATTATAAATATCAAATGCGGAAGCGAAGTCAAAATTTGAATAACATCCCTTACACTAAAACCAAAACGTGCTCATAAAATATAAAAGATTAAACTACCTAAAGGAGAAACTTGAAAGTAAAAACTACGAATGTGACTATGGAGTCCTTAGGCGTCCCCTTCGTCGTCCTCCTACGGAAGCGGCTCGGGAACGATGTCCTCTTGATCTGAAATGATTAAATAAGGAATGAGCTACACTAGCCCAGTAAAGACATCACGATATCTCACCGTCACGGAGGTAAAGGTGGGTAGAAAACACAAAAAGACCAATGGAGCATAATTTACAACAAATCATTTTATCGAAAATAAAACCTTTACCATTTACTTACCTCGGTGAAATTCATAAAACAATATACGAAAGCAATAACATCATCATCATCATGAAAACATATATATGAACTGTATAACATAATACCCATCACACTCTTCGTAATTCAATAGTTTCACAACATATTTTCCTAATTCACCAGCCCACTAGTATCCATGGGGATCCATAGGGGTCCCGCTACCCGTTAATCCTTAACACTTGAGATCATATTCCAGGACCGTCCCTATACCTCGTCCGGTATGGGCGCCAAACCATAGACCTCATTACCCCGTCCGGTATGAGGGTGAAACGGGCCGTCCCCATACCCCGTCCGGTATGGGCGCCAAAACACATAAGATCTCCATACCCCGTCCGGTATGGGAGACCACAATCCCGGTAGGGTTCCCTACGGACCCGGTCCGTCCACCATCTCCCAGGATATCTAGTCAGGCTGAACACATTATACAATTTTCATTCACATAATCTTTCATTCGCCTTTTCCCTCAGTCAGCATTTTCAATCACATACAAACAAGCTAAACGATAATTTATGCCAAACAGACAACATATAGTATCAACACCCCAGTCATTCAATCCATAATCAATAAAACAGTATAATATGCACACGAAACTATAAAATGAAAACATCGAACCTCATGCTGCATTGAAGACTGTAAAACAGGCCAAATAACAGTTAACCGACAAATACACTAGACTCGGGCTCCATTAGCGACCTTAAGCAATTTCACACATTCGTTGATTCATGAAATACCGTTTTATCATTTATTGAACTTTAAAACCGTGATAGGAAATAGGGTGAGGGGTCCTTACTCGATTCGAGGTCCGAACACGGCTTCACAGTGCGCCTACAGGCTGTCCCTAATTTTCCCTGAATTTCCCTCGGGAAACTGAAACGCACTACTGGTACCTGCACGTGTTCCAAAAAAATCACAAATTAGGCCCAGGGCCCCTTTCGGCCCAAATCGCAACTCCGGCACGGCGGCTCCACCGTGCTCCGGCGACGGCGCCGCCGCTTGCAGCGGCGATTCGCCTCGGGTTGGCTGTTTTCGGCCGAATTCGGCCACACTCGCATCGGTCCCTGCGAGAAACAACCCTAGGGCCCTCGGGGGGCCAAAAATCACGGAAAAACGGAGCTTACCGGCGGCGGCGCTCTCGGGTGCGGCGGCTCTCCGGCGAGATTCGTGTTTTGGTGATTCGGCTCTGGTCAACCTGTAGAGAAAAGAGTGGTGATCACGGTGATATAAAATTTGCATCAAACGGAGGCCGGGAAGGGCCTCATCGGAGGCAAAAACCGAGAAGGGGGCGGCGGCACCGCTGGGCTTCGGCCGTGCATTTCGGCCGTTTGGCCGGGATTTTGGCTCCGATTTGGCCACAGGAGGAATCAGCGTGGAAAAACGAGTCAGGGGTACGAAATTTACCTCGATCGGCGATCGGAAGTTCCTCCGGTGCGGCGGCGGGTGGCGGCGGCCGGCTTCTGGTTCGTCTTCTCCGGCGAGCGGCAGGCGGCTAGGGTTTGTGGTCTGGTGTGGGGGTTCTATTTATAACCCCTTGCCTTTTGATCTCAGCCGTCCATTTTGTTTTAATCTGGGCCGTCCGTGCGTTTAAATCTGGGCCGTCCGATCGCACGCTTGATCTGGGCCGTCCGATCGCGCCCACGCGGATCGCCAACGTGGCCCTTTTTGGAACGACGTGGTTTTGCCACGTGGCAGGTCCCGGTTGGCTGGGACTGCTGACCGGGCTTGCTGACGTGGCTGCCGACGTGGCTTTTTTTTTTCTCGGTCCCGGTGCTACAACTCTCCCCCCCATAAAGAAATTTGGTCCCCAAATTTGCCTCATTACTCTTGATCAAACAGATGAGGATATTGGGCCCTAAATTCTGATTCCAATTCCCAAGTCGCCTCCCTGGGCGTGTGGTTCTGCCACATGACTTTTATAAATGATATTTCCCGGTTGCGGAGTATCCTACTTTCTCGGTCCGTGATACTGACCGGTACTTCTTCATAAGACAAGTCCTCTCGGAGTGGAAGCGGTTCGTGAGCCAAGACATGAGAAGGGTCCGGATTGTACTTACGTAGTATAGATACATGAAACACATTATGAACCCGGGAGAGCTCAGGAGGCAGTGCAAGTCTGTAGGCAGTGGTACCAATCTTGTCTAAGATTTCAAAGGGTCCAATATATCTGGGGTTTAATTTTCCCCTCCTGCCGAACCTACTAATTCCCTTGAAGGGGGTGACTTTAAGAAACACCCGGTCGCCTTTCTCAAAGGCCAGGTCTCTTCTACGGGTATCGGCATAACTCTTCTGCCTACTCTGAGCTGTCTGGATGTTCTTCTTGATCTTAACTATCTTGGACGTGGTTTCTTCTACCAAATCCGGGCCAAACAATCTTCTATCGCCCACTTCTTCCCAACAGATCGGCGACCTGTACGGACGCCCGTATAGCGCCTCGTATGGGGCCATGCCGATGCTTGCTTGGTAACTGTTGTTGTAAGAAAACTCTATCAGGGGTAGGTGGTCGTCCCAATGGCCCCCGGAGTCAAGAACACAAGCTTGGAGCATATCCTCCAGCGTACGAATTGTCCTCTCTGATTGTCCATCGGTTTGGGGGTGGAAAGCAGTACTAAGAGACAACTTTGTTCCCATAGCTTGCTGGAAACTATTCCAAAACTGAGAAGTGAATCTGGGATCCCTGTCGGATACCACTGTTACCGGAATTCCATGCAGTCTGACTACCTCCCGGATATACATTCTTGCCAACTTATCCAAAGGATCAGTCATTCTGATGGCCAGGAAGTGGGAAGACTTAATGAGTCGGTCAACAATTACCCATATAGCATACGAAGTCCATGGTGATATGTTCCCACTTCCACTCTGGAATCGGTAAAGGCTGAAGTAACCCGCCCGGGCGTTGATGTTCTGCTTTGACCTGCTGACATACCAAGCACTTAGATACAAAGTCGGCTATATCTCTCTTCATCACATTCCACCAGAACCGAGGTCGCATAGTTTGGTACATTTTCATACTTCCTGGATGCATGGCGAACCTTGAACTATGGGACTCTGTCATGATGTCTCTTCTTAACTCACTGTCATCTGGGACACACACTCTGTCCCTGAAACGAATTAATCCGTCGGCGAAGATCTGAAATTCTGAGCTCACTCCCTGTTCTGCACTCTTCTTGCGGGTTACTAGGGCGGGGTCGACTGACTGGGCTTCCTTTATTCTTTGGATTAACTCGGGTTGGACTGCTAGGTGGCCCAAACATGTGACTCTCTTCAGGTCTCACAGGCGAACCTACTGTGTAGCCCCAATGGACCTACATTCTGAAACCATCAGATGGGCTAGGGTGCCTGCACTTTTCCTGCTGAGGGCATCGGCCACCACGTTGCCCTTACCTGGATGGTATAGGATGTCACAATCATAGTCCTTGAGGAGTTCCATCCACCTTCTCTGACGCATGTTGAGATCCTTCTAGGTGAAGATATGCTTCAAACTCTTATGATCGGTGTAGATCTGAAAGGTCTCTCCATACAAATAATGGCACCAGGTTTTCAAGGCGTGTATGATGGCGGCAAGCTCCAAGTCATGGGTAGGATAGTTCTTCTCATGATTCTTTAGCTGTCTAGACCCATATGCTATAACCTTTCCATGCTGCATTAGGACACAACCCAGGCCCAGATAGGAGGCATCACTATAAACTGTGTACCCTCCTGATCCACTCGGTAGAGCCAGCACTGGTGCAGTAGTCAGTCGCTTCTTCAACTCTGAAAAACTCCTCTCGCAGTTCTCATTCCATTCAAACCTTGTATTCTTCTTTGTGAGTCGGGTTAGAGGAGCTGCTAGACTAGAGAACCCTTCGACAAACCGGCGGTAATAACCTGCCATCCCTAGGAAACTGCGAATTTCCTTAACTGTTGTCAGCCTTTCCCAACCAAGTACCGCTTCAACCTTTTCGGGGTTCACCGACACCCCTTCCTTCGATATAACATGTCCTAGGAAGGCGGTTTGTTCGAGCCAAAACCCACACTTGCTCAACTTCGCATACAACTTCTTTTTCCTGAGTACCTGTAGGACTTGGGCAAGATGACGAGCATGTTCTTCCTTACTTTTTGAGTAGACTAAGATATCATCGATGAACACGATGACAAATTGGTCCAAGAATTCTCTGAAGATTCTGTTCATTAGATCCATAAAGATGGCCGGGGCGTTGGTTAGCCCAAACGGCATAACCAGGAACTCATAGTGTCCGTACCTGGTTCGGAATGCCGTCTTGGGGATGTCTTCTGCTCTCACTTTTACCTGATGGTAACCTGATCGTAGATCTATTTTAGAAAAGACTTGTGCACCCTGCAACTGATCGAAAAGGTCATCAATCCGGGGAAGAGGGTACTTGTTCTTAATTGTTACCTTGTTTATCCTTCTATAATCAATACACAGTCTCAGCGTTCCATCCCCTTTCTTTGCAAAAGTAACCCCGGCACCCCATGGGGAAATGCTGTGTCTAATGAAGCCACTGTTTTGTAGCTCAGTGATTTGTTTCCTTAGCTCTTCCATCTCGATGCGGCTCATTCGGTAAGGAGCTACCGAGATGGGCTGGGTTCCTGGCTGTAAGTCTATGGTGAACTCGACCTCTCTGTCCCCTAGTAGACCGGGCAGTTCATTCGGAAATACGTCTGGAAAGTCTCGGACTACCGGAATCTCTTGGATACAAACTTCTTTCTTGGGTTTACCTAGTTAAGGAAAATACAATATCAAGGCACTGGGAATTAAGAAGAAAAGAATTTGTCATTAGGGAAAATCAGTACCGAATAATTTTATTAACTTGTAAATGGCTCCTCGTTGGGAGGATTAAATACAATTTTTTTATTAAAGCAGTCTATGGTGGCGTGATACGCCGCTAGCCAATCCATTCCTAGGATTACATCAAAATCCCCTGTGTCTAACCCTATCAGGTCTACCCTCAATTTCCTATCTGCTATCTCTACGGCACATGCCCTGTAGACAACCTCTCCTAGCAATGTCTCCCCCCCAGCGGTAGATACAAGCAATAATGAATCAAGTCTATCAGGTGATACACAAATTTTGGAAGCAAGAACATGTGAAATAAAAGAATGTGATGCACCAGTATCAAACAAAATATGAGCAATGTGGCCAGAGATAGTATACATACCATGTACCACGTCCGGGTCTACGTCGGCATCCTTCTGGGTAAGGTTGTAAACTCTGCCCTGGATTGGAGGCCTCCCTTGATTCTGGTTCCTAGGGAACTCCCTCGCATATGCTGGGCACTGCCGCATATGCGACAGGTGTTGTTGAGGCGGTAGCAGGGTTGGTCCCCATGATCCCTGCCGCAGTACTGGCAGATCTTCCCACGTGCTGCCCCCATAGCCTGAGGAGGGGCCTGGACGGCAGGTCTGGGCCTCTTACTGGGTTGGACAGGCATGGTAGGCGCTGGCCTGCGGAGCGGGGCTGAGGGTCGGGAACTTCCCGCTAGCTGAGGGCGGGTGTCGAAGCTCCTTTCTATGATCTGCGCCTTTGCCAGGACTGCCGAATATGTCTCGAGCTCCATCACCAATAAGTGCTGTCTGATCGCCGGGCGGAGACCCCACTAGAATTTCCTGGCCTTTCGGCCCTCATCCAACAATGTCTCCGGGGCATGTCGGCCCAGCTCCAGAAACTTACGGGCATACTCCGACACTGTCATGTTTCCCTGGACCAATTGAGCAAACTCTATTTCCTTTAGGTGTTGGATGTGTTTAGGGAGATACTCCGCGTGGAAGGCCGCTAAGAACTGCTCCCAAGTAACTGGTACAAGCAGGGTGGCCCGCTTGAGCTCCCACCAGCGTACTGCTTCCCCTACCAGCATGTAGGAGGCAATGGCAGCCCTCTGCTCAGGAACTACTCCCAAGGTCTCAAAAGCTCTCTCAGTCTCTGCCAGCCAGTATTGGGCCTCTTCGAAAGAGGATCCCCCTGAAAAAGTAGAAGGGTTCAGTCTCCTGTACCTCTCTATGAAGCCAGGGTCGATCAAGGAGGGAGCGGGGTCCCGAGGTAGAGGAGCTGGGGCCGGCTGAGGGTGAACTGGGGGACCCTGTGGTGGCGCCTGCTGATGTGGTGGGGGCACTGGAATGTGCTGTGGCGGCACCTGTTGGTATTGTGGCTGTGGTACCGGGTGGTACCGCGGCTGTGATGCCGGGTGGTACCGTGGAGGAATAGGCTCCTGCCGGGGTGGCTCAGGATCAGCCTGCTGTAGCGGGGGCTCAACCTGCGCTAGCGGAGGAGGTCCCGGTAACTCCCTTCTCTCCTCTTGCCTTCGCTGGGCAGCTGCGAGAGCCTCCACCATCTCGAATAGTCTATCTAGATCCTCCCGAATTGAATTATCTGGGGCCGCTCGGTTTAGTGGGGGCCTTCCTCTCCTCATTTCTGTATTCCTGCATTCACAAGGAATGATTGAGTAACAATATATCGGTGAGTATTTCTCTAAGGCACATTAGTGTAAGGGATGGGTCCGAGGAAATACGGCTCTGATACCAACTGTAACAGCCCCGGTAATTCATAATAGAATTTGTTTTATAAATATCAAATGCGGAAGCGAAGTAAAAATTTGAATAACATCTCTTACACTAAAACCAAAACATGCTCACAAAATATAAAAGATTAAACTACCTAAAGGAGAAACTTGAAAGTAAAAACTACGAATGTGACTATGGAGTCCTTAGGCGTCCCCTTCGTCGTCCTCCTGCGGAAGCGGCTCGGGAACGATGTCCTCTTGATCTGAAATGATTAAATAAGGAATGAGCTACAATAGTCCAGTAAAGACATCACGATATCTCACCGTCACGGAGGTAAAGGTGGGTAGAAAACACAAAAAGACCAATGGAGCATAATTTACAACAAATCCTTTTATCGAAAATAAAACCTTTATCATTTACTTACCTCGGTGAAATTCATAAAACAATATACGAAAGCAATAACATCATCATCATCATGAAAACATATATATGAACTGTATAACATAATACCTATCACACTCTTCGTAATTCAATAGTTTCACAACATATTTTCCTAATTCACCAGCCCACTAGTATCCATGGGGATCCATAGGGGTCCCGCTACCCGTTAATCCTTAACACTTGAGATCATATTCCAGGACCGTCCCTATACCTCGTCCGGTATGGGCGCCAAACCATAGACCTCATTACCCCGTCCGGTATGAGGGTGAAACGGGCCGTCCCCATACCCCGTCCGGTATGGGCGCCAAAACACATAAGATCTCCATACCCCGTCCGGTATGGGAGACCACAATCCCGGTAGGGTTCCCTACGGACCCGGTCCGTCCACCATCTCCCAGGATATCTAGTCAGGCTGAACACATTATACAATTTCCATTCACATAATCTTTCATTCGCCTTTTCCCTCAGTCAGCATTTTCAATCACATACAAACAAGCTAAACGATAATTTATGCCAAACAGACAACATATAGTATCAACACCCCAGTCATTCAATTCATAATCAATAAAACAGTATAATATGCACACGAAACTATAAAATGAAAACATCGAACCTCATGCTGCATTGAAGACTGTAAAACAGGCCAAATAACAGTTAACCGACAAATACACTAGACTCGGGCTCCATTAGCGACCTTAAGTAATTTCACACATTCGTTGATTCATGAAATACCGTTTTATCATTTATTGAACTTTAAAACCGTGATAGGAAATAGGGTGAGGGGTCCTTACTCGTTTCGGGGTCCGAAGACGGCTTCACAGTTCGCCTACAGGCTGTCCCTAATTTTCCCTGAATTTTCCTCGGGGAACTGAAACGCACTACTGGTACCTGCACGTGTTCCAAAAAAATCCCAAATTAGGCCCAGGGCCCCTTTCGGCCCAAATCGCAACTCCGGCACGGCGGCGATTCACCTCGGGTTGGCTGTTTTCGGCCGTATCCGGCCAAATTCGGCCACACTCACACCGGTCCCTGCGAGAAAACAACCCTAGGGCCCTCGGGGGGCAAAAAAATCACGGAAAAACGGAGCTTACCGGCGGCGGCGCTCTCGGGTGCGGCGGCTCTCCGGCGAGGTTCGTGTTTTGGTGATTCGGCTCCGGTCAACCTGTAGAGAAAAGAGTGGCGATCACGGTGATATAAAAATTGCATCAAACGGAGGCCGGGAAGGGCCTCATCGGAGGCAAAAACCGAGAAGGGCGCGGCGGCACCGCTGGGCTTCGGCCGTGCATTCCGGCCGTTTGCCCGGATTTTGGCTCCGATTTGGCCACAGGAGGAATCAGCGTGGAAAAATGAGTCGGGGTACGAAATTTACCTCGATCGGCGGTCGGAAGTTCCTCCGGTACGGCGGCGGGTGGCGGCGGCCGGCTTCTGGTTCGTCTTCTCCGGCGAGCGGCAGGCGGATAGGGTTTGTGGTCTGGTGTGGGGGTTCTATTTATAACCCCTTGCCTTTTGATCTCAGCTATCCATTTTGTTTTAATCTGGGTCGTCCGTTTTTGATTTAAATCTGGGTCGTCCGTGCGTTTAAATCTGGGCCGTCCGATCACACGCTTGATCTGGACCGTCCGATCGCGCCTACGCGGATCGCCAACGTGGCCCTTTTTGGAACGACGTGGTCTTGCCACGTGGCAGGTCCCGGTTGGCCGGGACTGCTGACCGGGCCTGCTGACGTGGCTGCGACGTGCTTTTTTTTTTTTTTTTTTCTGGTCCGGCGCTACAATATGTTTCTCATTTCATTAAGTTTATTTATAAGTTTATTCATTAGGAAATTGAGACGTGTAAATTCTCGATATTTCTGTTATATATCTATTGGTATTTTTGTTATATTTGTTTTAAACCTCAAGCGAGCTTATACTATAAGTAAATTATATATTTTATAATTTTTTATGAATTATGGATTGGGTCAAAAATCATGCACAGTTTGGTAAATATGAATATTATTATAGTAATTATTATTATTTTCTTTTTTTTTTTTTTTTTTGGAGAATTGACACATTTTTTTCATTTATTTTTGGCGAGAGAAGAGAAGCATTATTTGCGTGGCCAAGCTGATTCAGCTGATGGTTGATTGTTTAATTCTTTTGAAAAATTGTATTAATTTTTAATATTATTAATTATTTAAATAAGCAAAAAATTGCAATAAATGGCAACGACATAGATGTCCCATACATAGAATATCATGTCATTTCAATTTGTTAAATACCCAAATTCAACAAAATTAATTGAAAGGTACATTTGTGAATTTAGGAAGATTAGTATGTATTAGAATTTTTTTAAAAAGTTGAAATTCATTAAATACTTGAAAAGAAGAGTTAGTTGGAAAATTTATTGGTATAAATTAAATTTTATATTTTTAATAAAAAACTAAAACACATAATTAATTACAATATAAATATATATATATATAAAGTCTACACACTTTAATTTATTATTATCGTTAGAGTATTAATAATTAATATAATTAATAAATTTTTTGACACATGCTAAGCATTCGTTTTTTATTTATTTAGGTATATAATTAATAGAATATATTAAATATATTTCTTCTATTTTATTTTTGAATTTTTTATGTAGATTATATAAAAAAATTTAATAAAATCAATGAATAATATAATTACTTACCTGTATTTATGTTGTTATTACTAATTCATATAATTTTTATTTTGTGTAGATTAAACTAATCTTAATTATACTGTACAATAAATAAAAATATTGTATGCAATGTATATATTAGTAATCATAAGTTTGAATATATATATATATATATATTTTTTGATAAAAATAAATAAATATATGACATAAATTAAAATTTTATTAATTTTAAGTGCAACAATTAAAAAATAATATACAATCTATATTAATTTCAAGTATTTTTAATTATTTTACAATTTTCGAATATAAGTAATTAAGTTAATTATATACCATTAAATATATTTATATTCATTAGACCATAATATATTCTACACTAAAATTAAAAATAATTAATATTTTATTAACGATTTGCCTGGATGTGGTAAAATTTACATTGAACTTCATAAATATATCATTATTATTTTTTAATTGTATGATTTCTATTATTGTTAACTTGAATTATCAAGAAATTATGATCATATATCATGTCTAATCATTATAGAAAGTCTTTGTTTTTTTTTTTTTAAATATTTGATATACAAAGTCTCTTTTCTTTTGCAATGAATTAACCTTACCTTGTAAGTATTAATCTTCCACATGTCAATAAAAATTAAATTTTTTTATTAAAAAATAATTTTAGATATTAACCTATAATGATTGTTTATACTAAACAAATTTAGTTCTTACAAGATAGTTTCTGAGAGCTGCTAGAGTGGAATTAGTTAGTTGAGTTTCCTTTATTCTCTGAATCAATTCGAGTTGGATTGTTAGATAAGCTGGACATATGGTCCTTTTGAAATCTTGTAGTCGTATCTCTTGCGTAACCTTTATTACCTTGCATTCAGAAACCATGATGTGAACCAACATACATGCATTCTTCCTACTGAGAGCATCGACTAT
>NW_019014548.1:191280-204555 GCF_000150535.2 Carica papaya
AATTCAACCGTAATCACATAAACAAAAAAACATGCATCAAAGAATGCAAACATATCTCGGTTTTTCAATTTAACAGTAGTCACGTAAGGCACAAATACATACATTTAGACCATAAAATCAATAAATAAGATATTATTGTGCATTCAAACTGTAAAATCAGACAATCAGTTAAACACAGTAAACAGTAATAAGTAACCCCCCATTAGTAATATTTAATTAATTACGAATATTTTCTAATTTATATAAAATATCGTATTATTATTAGTTAAACTTTAATTCCATAACAAGGAATAAAGTGATGGATTCTTACTCAATTTGATGTCCGAAAGGCTAAACTGTTGACTGTGCCTACTGGCAGTTCTCGGGTTCCCTAAATTTTTCTTTAGAAATTAAAACACGCTATAAGTACCTAAATGTCCCAAAAAAATCCAAAATCAGTCTCAGGACCCAATTTTGGCCAATTCTGAAATTCTGGCATGTCGGCGGTGGTCCACCTCGGATCAGTTGTTTTCGATCATTTTCGACCGAACTTGACCGATTTTGTATCAATCCCTGCGAGAAAATACGTTAAGGGGACTCGGTTGACCAAAAAAATACAAAAAATCGAAACTCATTGGCGGCGGGGCTCTCCAGTGCAGCGGCTCCTCCGACTCACATTACGGTTGAGTGTTTTGCTCCAGTCAACATGTAGAGAAGGAAACGGTTATCACAATAGTGGAAAAGTTACGTCGAACGGGAATTAGGAAGACCCTTACCGGAGGCATTTTGTGAAATTCTCCGCGGCGACGCTACCAGGCTTTGCCCGCAATTTTCGGCCAATCAACCCTGTCCTTTTGCTCCGATTTGTCCATGGGAGTGTTTAAAATTGAATTCCAAGAAAAAGAGAAAATGTTTACCTCTTTTGGCAGTTGAAAATATCTCTGGCATGGCAGCGGGTGGCAGCGGCTCTCATTTTCGATGGCTGTGTCTTCTTTTCCGGCGAGGGTGTATGGCGGCTAGGGTTAGAGTTTAGTGTGAAGATAGTTATTTATATCCGTCTCCATTTATTCTAGATCGTCTATCGCGTTTGATCTGAACCGTCCGATCGTGATTAAATAGGGAGTGAATCTTGGTCGTTCATCACTATCTAATATGAATCGTTTATCACGATCTAATCTGTACCGTCCGATCGCGTTTAAATCTGACCGTCTGATCGCGTTTGAGGAGAGAACTCATCTAGGGTAGCTGTTGTTGTAGACGAACTCTATCAAGGGTAAACGGTCATCCTAATGGCCTCCGAAATCAAGAATGCAAACTCGAAGCATATCCTCAAGGGTGCGGATTGTCCTTTCTGATTGTCTATCGGTCTGAGGGTGGAATGCAGTAGTAAGGGACAGTTTCGTTCCCATGGCTTGCTAAAAACTAGATCATAACAAAGAAGTGAACCTAGGGTCCCTGTCGGACACTATTGTCACTGGCACTCTATGTAATCTGACTATTTTCTGGATGTATATTTTTGCCAACTTGTCCAAGGAATTTGTCATCCTGATGGCCAAGAAGTGGGAAGACTTGGTAAGGCAGTCAACAATTACCCAAATGACATCATATCCTGAGCGTGCCTTAAGCAATCCTATCACAAAATCCATAGTGATATGTTCCCACTTCCACTCCAGAATTGGTAATGACTGAAGTAGCCCACCTGAGTATTGATGCTCTGTCTTGATCTGCTGGCATACTAAACACTTAGAAACAAAATCAACTATATCTCTTTTCATCCCGGTCCACCAAAATCGGGCTCGCATACTTTAATACATCTTAGTGCTTCCGAGATGCATGACAAACTTTGAGTTATGGGCCTCTGTCATGATGTCTCTTTTCAATTCACCATCACCTGAAATACGTACTCTGTCATGAAATCTGAGCAACCCATCGGTAGAGACTTGGAATTTTGAGTTAACTCCTTCTTCTATATCTTTCTTGAGGGCTGCTATGGTAGAATCGGCGGACTGAGCTTCTTTTATTCTACTAAATTAACTCTGGTTAAATACTTAGGTGGCCCAAACATGTGACCCTCTTCAGGTCCTGAAGCCATACCTGTTGTGCAGCCCCTATATGCTTACATTCTAAAACCATCAGATAAGTTAATATACCTGCGTTTTTCCTGCTGAGTGCGTTGCCTACCACGTTGCCCTTACCCGAGTGATATATGATGTCATAGCCATAGTTTTTGAGGAGTTCTATCCACCTTCTCTGACATATGTTGGAATCCTTTTGAGTCAATATGTGTTTTAAAATCTTATGATCGGTATAGATCTTAAAGGTCTCTCCATACAAATAATAGCATCAAGTCTTTAAGGTATGGATAATCGCGGCAAGTTCTAAGTTATGGGTGGGGGTAGTTTTTCTCATGACTGTTCAACTGCTTAGACCCATAGGCTATAACCTTCCCATGCTACATAAAAACACAACCCAACCCTAGGTAGGAGGTATTACTGTAAACTGTATATCTATCATATCTGCTCGCTAAGACCAACATAGGTGCGTTAGTTAACCGTCTCTTTAGTTCTGAAAAGCTTCTCTCATAGTTCTCGTTCCACTCAAATTTGACGTTATTTTTTGTGAGCCAAGTCAGAGGAGCAACTAGACTAGAAAACCATTCTACAAACCTGTTGTAATAACCTGTCATCCCCAAAAAGCTATGGATTTCCTTAATCGAGGTTAATTTTTCCCGTCCAAGCACTGCTTTAACTTTTTTCGGGGTTCACTGGCACTCTATTCTTTGATATGATGTGTCTTAGGAAGGTAGTCTGTTCAAGCAAAAACTCGCACTTACTCAACTTTACATACAACTTCTTCTCCCTGAGAACTTACAAAATCTGAGTCAGATGGTGAACGTGTTCATCTCTACTCTTTGAATAGACTAAGATATCATCGATGAACACAATGACAAACTGATCTAGGAATTGTCTGAAAATTCTGTTCATCAAGTCCATCAAAATGATTGGAGCATCGGTTAGTCCAAATGACATGACCAGGAACTCATAGTATCTGTACCTAGTTCGAAAGGCTGTTTTGAGAATATCTTCTGTCTTTATTTTTACCTGATGGTAACATGAATGCAGGTCTATCTTGGAGAAGATCTGGGCACCCTGCAATTAATCAAAGAGGTCATCAATCTTGGAAAGGGAATACTTGTTCTTGATCGTGACTTTATTCAGACCTCTATAATCAATACATAAGCTCAACATCCCATCTCATTTTCTTGCAAATGTAACTCTGGCACCCCAAGAAAACACACTATGTCGGTTGAATCCACTATTCTGCAATTCAGTGATCTGTTTCCTCAGTTCCTCTATCTCAACACGGCTCATGTGGTAAGGAGCAACCGAAATAGGCTGGGTGCCTTATTGAAGGTCTATGGTGAATTCGATCTCTCTGTCCACTGGTAGTCCAAGTAGTTCATTTGGAAACACATCTAAAAAATCTTAAATTGCTGAAATCTCTTGAATACAAATTTCTTTCCTAGGTTTGCGTAGTTAGAGAAAACAATTGGGTTAAAGCACTTGATAATAAGAAAATTTGCCATGAGGGAACAAATGTTAAACAATTTTATTAATTTGTAAATGACTCCTCATTAGGAGGTTGAATACAACCTTACTAAAATAATCTACAGTGACGTGATACGCCGCTAACCAATTTATTCCTAAAATTACATCAAAGTCTCCCATGCCAATTTCTATTAGGTTCACACTCAATTCTCTATCTACTATATTTATGACACAAGCCTTGTATACAACCTCCCCCAGTAGTGTCCTACTCCCAAGAGTAGATACAAACAATACATAATCAAAATTTTCAAGTAATACATCTAATTTTGATGCCAAAATATATGAAACAAATGAATGCGATGCACCAGTATCAATCAAGATATGAGTAAGATGGTTACAGATAGTGTACATACTATGTACTATGTTCGGGTTAGCTTTTGTATCTTACTGAGTGAGATTGTAAGTCCTGCCCTAGATAGGAGGTTTGGCTTGGTTTTGGTTCCTCGGGCACTCCCTTGCATAATGTTGGGTGCTACCACATATGCGGCAGGTGTTGTTGAGGCAATAGCAGGGTCAGTCCCCATGATCCTTGTCACAATGCTGACAGATCTTGCCGCGTCCTGCTGCTGGAACCTAAGGGGGAGCCTGAGTCATCGGCCTGAGTCTTTTATTCTATTGAACAGGTGTAGTAGGTGCTGGTCTGTGGTATGGGGCTAAAGACCTAGGGTTCCCTACTGCTTGAGGGAAGGTGCGAAGGCTCCTCTCTGCTAACTGTGCCTTGGCCAAGATAATCAAATAAGTATTGAGCTCGAGCACAAACAACTACTGTCTGATCTCAAGAAGGAGACCCCACTCGAACCTTCTAATCTTCTTGCCTTCATCCATCATGCTCTCAGGAGAATATCGACCTAACTCTAGGAACTTGCGAGCATATTCTAATACAGTCATGTCCCCCTGGACCAAGTGTACAAACTTTATCTGTTTCAGATGTCGAAGATGCTCTAGGAGGTACTCTGCATGAAAGGCTGTCAGGAATTGTTCCTAAGTTACTAGAAAAGATAGGGTAGTTTGCTTGAGTTGCCACCAGCGGTCTGCTTCTCCCACTAGGCAAGAATGACCTTCTGTTTGGGAATCTCAACAAGGGTCTTGAAGGCCTTCTCTATCTCAGCTAACCAGAACGTGATCTCTTCGAAGGAGGATATCCTTGTAGAAGTAGATGGATTTAATCTTTTATATCTTTTTATGTAGCTTGGGTCTATCATGAGAGGAGTTGGGTCCCGTGGATGAGGGACTAGACTGTGCTGAAGATGGACTGGATGGCCCTACAGTAGTACTTGATGATATAGTGGAGGCACCGAATTATACTATGGTGGTGCCGAGTGATGCAGTGGTTGGGGCACTGGATCATACTATGATGGTGTAGGGTCATATCAGGGTGGGTCGGGATCCTCCAGCTGTAGGGGTGGCTCAACCTGTGGCAGTGGGGGAGGGTCAGGTAGCTCCCTCCTTTCCTCCCGGGCCTGCTGGGCAGCAATGAGTCTCTCCACCATCTTAAATAACCGATCAACATCTTCTCTAAACGAACTCTCCCGGGCTTCTCGGTTTAGTGAGGGTCTTCCTCTCCTCATCTATCTGTACCTGTATTTCACAAAGAATGGTTAAGTGACAATTCATTGTTTTTGGTGTTTCTTAAGGGTTTTGTGTAAGGAATGGGTCCGAAGAACACAACTCAGATATCAACTATAACGACCCCGAAAATTTCAAAGGAAATAAATTATGAATCTAGTGCGGAAGCAAAATAAATAGTTAAGGTTCAAATTTCTTACAAATAAACTTAATGTCCTAAATAGTGCTACGAGAATTACCCTTTTAAAGAAAATACAAAAAAATTGAAGAAATAAACGAAAAATAAATAAAACTGGTATCCTACTCGCAATCCTCTTGTGAATCGGGTTTTGGATCCTAGTCCTCTTAATATGAAATGATTAAATAAGAAATGAACTACACTAACCCAGTAAAAAATCATGCTATTCACCGATACAGAAATGAAGGTTGGTAGAAAATTAAAATAATTCATGGAGTACTTAATTAAACAAATGTATTTATTAATAATAAAACCAATTACCGTCCACTTACCGCATGGAGATTTATAAAAATAATATATAGAGACAATAACATAGCACTTATCATGATTTCATATGCAATTGGTAACATGCACACATTATAAATCTATATTCAATAAATCAAACAACCACTATCCTTTTTCCATCAGCCTGCTGGTATTCATGGGGGTTCATAGGAATATCTCCGCTACATGTGAATCCTTTTCTTTAACATTCTCAATTAAAGGGTCGTCCCAATACCTTGTCCGATATGATTGCCAAACTACTAAACCTAAATATCCCGTCCAGTATGAGGGTGAAACGGGCCGTCCTCGTACTCCGTCTAGTATGAGCACCAAATTACCAAGCCTCGATACCCTGTATGGTATGAGACAACGTTTCACGGTAGGATTTTCTATTATATCTGGTCCATCCACCATTTCCCAAGATATCCAGTAAGGTTGCCGTTTCATCCAAACATGCATCAAAAAATGCAATCATATCTCGGTTTTTTAATTTAACATTAGTCATGTAAGGCAGCAATACATGCATTCAGACCATAAAATCAATAAATCAGATATTATTATGCATTCAAACTATAAAATCAGGCAATCAATTAAACATAGTAAACAACAATAAGTAATCGGTTCTGGCTCCATTAGTAACATATAATTAATTATGAATATTTTTTAATTTATACAAAATACCGTATTATTATTAATTAAACGTCAATTTCATAATAGGGAATAGAGTGAGGGATTCTTACTCGATTTGATGCTCGAAAGGCTAAACTATTGACTGTGCCTACTGGCGGTCCCCGAGTTTCCTGAATTTTTCTTCAAAAATTAAAACGCGCTATAAGTACCTACAAATGTCCAAAAAAACTCAAAACCAGTCTCGTGACCTAATTTTGGCCAATTCTGGAATTCCAGCACAGCGGCGGCGATCTGTATCGGGTTGGCTGTTTTCAGTCGAATTCGACCGATTTCGCATCAATCTCTGTAAGAAAACACGTTAAGGGGCCTTGGTTGGCTGAAAAAATACAAAAAACTGAAACTCACCGGCGGCGAGACTCTCTGGCGCGGCGGCTCCTCCGGCTCACGTTGTAGTTGGGTTTTTTGCTCCGGTCAACTTGTAGAGAATGAAACGATTATCACAATGGTGGAAAAATTATGCCGAACGGGAACCGGGAAGGGCCTCATTGGAGGCATTTTGTGAAATTTTCCACGGTTTGCCCACGATTTTCGGTCAATCAGTCGATCATTTTGCTCTGATTTAGCCATAAGAGTGTTTAAAATTGAATTCCGAGCAAAGAGGGAAATTTTTACCTCTTTTTACGATCTGAAGTAGCTCCGGCGTGGCGGCGGGTGGCGGCGACTCTCCTTCTCGGCAGTTGAGTCTTTTTCTCCAGCGAGGGTATCTGGAGGCTAGGGTTAGGGTTTGGTATGAAGAGGGTTATTTATATTCGTTCTCATTTAATCTGGGCCATCCATCGCGTTTGATCTGAGCCGTCCGATCGCGATTAAATAGGGAGTGAATCTGGACTATTCATCGCGATCTAATCTGGACCGTTCATCACGATCCAATATGGACCGTCTAATCGCTTTTAAATATGATCGTCCAATTGTGTTTGGGGACAGAACGCATACAGGCCGTCCGTGCGCAAGGGAACAGATCTGGGTCATCAATCACGGGCACGCGGATCACTTGTGTGGCCTCCCGCGTGGCACCGCGTCAACATCTGTTACCACGCGGCGCGTTCTGGTTCGCCGAGATTGCTGACCAGGCATCCTACGTAAGCTTTTTAAATTATATTTTGACCCCCGTTTTTTTATTTTTCTTTTAAAAATACTCCTAAAACCTAAATTTTCACCCCTTTTTCCCAAAATCGTTTTCAATTTCATACTCCATTAAATTTTCTTTATTTTTACACTAAATTAAAATTAAAAAATTTAAAAAATTGCATAAATTAATTTAATTTACATTAAATTAAAATTGGGCATTACAGCAAATGGCTAAATGTTCTTTTATTAGCTATGTTACTTATCATCAATAAAATCTTATGTATAATTGAGAGCCAATAAGAACCAGAAGGTTGTGAAGTAGGAGGTGCTTTTGTGAAGTTTCAATCAAATTTTCTATAACTAATGAGGTGTTTTTATAGGTGAGAAACTAATTTTTTAAAGAAGTATAAAATCATTTAAAAAATGCTCTTCTTGTATTATTATAATGTATCATGCATTCAATTATTTTCATGAGTTTCTTAGTTGTGTTAGGATACCTCCCTTAAATATTAAGGTTGAGAGCTCTCTTTTTAATGTGATATTAATATGATATTTGTCAAGGGAGTTCTCTTTATCTTTCAAACAAGTTTCCTTATTATCATGAACCCTTGTACAATATAAATTCCAATAAGAGTATGATAAACCATAAAAAGGAGTGATTATTGTTTAAGATACATAATTCAAAACTTTTAATAAGAATAATATGTTGAAGATAAATGTAAAAATTATAATTTATTTTATTTATTAGTTTGAATTTAAATAAGATTTATTTTTAGTTAGATTTAGAATATATTTATTTTTAAAAAATTATGTTATTAGTTGAAGTTTATCTTTTAAGAGATTTGATTTATATTTATTTTTTAGATTATGATAGATTATTTTTAGAAAATTTGAATTCGATATAAGGCTATTTAAATGTACTTTAAGTTGTTAAACATAGAGAGAAAGTGAAGTCAATGAAAATTCAATTTTTTTCATCCTGAAAAAAATCCCAACATAATAAACTTTAATATTACACTTAAATAAATGCTACTATAAAGTGTCAATGAAATATCTTTAATTAGGCTTTTGTTTAGGGATCCATTGTTTTATCCATTATTACCTTTTTTAAGGAGTTTTCCTAATATACAAATGATTAATGAGGCCAAAGCACGAGTCTGTACTTTGGATACATGGTTTATCATCTATCTCTAGCAAAATGTTATTCACTATGCAGAATTAGTATCGTGCACAATATACATTGCATTATCTCTAAAAGTATCAAAATCTTTGCGTAATGACAACAAGTATAGGACAACATATAACATTAAATAGTGTAAGACTCTTATTTCTTTTTAATTAATCAATTTTCAAGTGACACATTTCTCAAATAATATGTGCATATTATTTGATACTTAAAAAAATAATCATAAAGAATAAAGTTATTTGCATTCAAGGCAAGCAGATTGCATAAATAAATTTTACAAGAAATATATAAACTTTAATAGTAAAAGTATAAAGATCATATTTGGTTCACTTATAACATATGAAATACTCATATATTCAAGGGTAATTTCACAATCAAAATGCTTTTGAATCAAAATGTGCTGGTATTCAAGATGGGCATGAGGAGAGGTTGGAAGAGTGGGGCCATTGGAATAGGTAAAATATCTTTTACCAATAAAAAATCTCATTTGCATACAGTCAAATATCAATTTCAACTTCAAATACAACCATTTATATAAATCACATGAAAAGGGTGAAATTGTATAATTCTCTGAAAATTCTACCAGAGAAGGTACATTTTATAATAAGGATCCATTACCTTAAGTCCATTTCTTTTTTATAGTGATGAATTTAATTAATCTAAATATCAAATTTTGCATTCATTTGAAATAAGTTATATATATATATATATATATATATATAACACTAAAATTTAATCATCAATTGGAATTTATTTAATAGGATCTCAAGGTACCAATGGAATTACCGTTGTAACAGCCAAAAAAAGGAGGGAAAATAAAAACAAAAAAAGGGGAATAAAATAAATGGAATAATAATAATAAATAAATGAAAAGAAAAAAAAAAAGAAAAGAAACCCTAAGGGGGAAGAGAAAGGTGGAGAAGAAGAAGAGGGATAAGAAGAATAAGGGAGGCATGGCGAACAGTTGCTTCCTGCGAGGCAGAGAAACGACAGCCAGAGAAGAAGGCTTGCGCACGATCGTCGCATGACGTGCTGGGAAAAAAGAGTAATGTCATAGCAAGAGAGAAGAAGGGAGGTGCGGTGAGCAGAGGGCAGATTCACTCTTAGCACGCAACACGACGACGGAGAAAGAAACTTGAAGGTGTGTGTGCGGCGGGGAAGGAGCGGTCAGATCACTAGGAGGTCAGATCCTGACAGATTGGCGAGATTCGTTTCAGACTAATGCGCTGCGACTTTCCGGGTGATTCCTGCTCATTCGCGGCGGCAAGTGCTAAATCCAGGAAAGGCTCATGTGGTGATGCTTAGGATTCCGATACTTTCTCCAACCAAATTCCAGGTAAGGATATCTCAACCCTCTCTATAATTACTTAATCGAAGTTTGGCCTTTAGATCGCCTAAAATTGATTGCAACTTTGAATTTAACTTATGTGAGATGCCGATGGTGATGATTCAACTGATTTTATGTGAATGTTAGTATATAACTAATTGTGCAACTATATTTAGTCATTTAGAATTTTGTATTGCATGGTGGGTGGATATACTTTGTAGGTCGACGTGCGGGAAAGACCATTCATGATTGTTTGTGTGAGTGGGATACGTGTGTCTGTTTATGTACCCGTGTTGTGGTGAGTGTACGCTCTGGTATATATGTTTACTGAGAATGTGCGCATTAGTGTAGGCGTATAGATAAAGGTTGCATACAGTGTCATGTAAATATATATATAGATAATTTATATATATATATATATATAATATATAAGCCAAATACCTGTTAAATAAATTATATTTGATTGTTTATATCTAAATATAAATAATAAACTGTGTGTGTTTGACATATATATACGCATGAGACTGTCTGCTTAATATACAGTGTGTGTGCTTGATATATAGGTATACACGTAGTTGGGTGTGAATTTTTATTTTAAATATAATTATAATGTTTGAGTTCTAAAGTTGGAACATGAAACATAAATAATCCTTGAAGAGAAAAAAGCTTACCGGGTATCATGGGAGAGAGTGTACGGACTTTGTACATAGGGTGAACCTTAACGTGAATGTGTCTTCAGTAATACGGAACTAGGGAGTCCCATACTAGACGGGGTTAGGATTTGGTTAAATAACGCTCATATCGGATGGAGTATTGAGTCAGTTTATAATTATAGCGGTCATTATCAGACATGATATGAGGGCAACTGATGATTACCAAAAAATATTTGTGTATCCACATGTAGCGAGAATCCTTATGGGCCTCCAGTAATACCGGTAATAGAAATGACAACAAGTAATAGAAATGAAAATGGTAAATAACCCTACTACGGTGAAATGATAAGGAACTCAAAGTTTCACATTTGTTGATATACGTATTGATTGTGCTTCTCACTATGAGTCTAATGATATTTTTATGTTGTGTATGGATGATTGCGTGAATTGATAATATTATTTTCTTTTTTTAAAATGGAAGCCACTTGATTACCTATCTAATATGGTTGACAGTATTTGTAAATGTAAACAAGGTTAGTCGAATATAAGTTTGATGTGATATGACAGTAATTATAAGAAAGCATGAAATTATAATGAAAAGCAATAATGGGAACTCTGCCTTAGAGGAATAGGGGTATGAAGTGAGAAAATTAAACATGTTTCTAAGTTTAAAGTTGGTTTTATTAAAGTAAATATTCCATCAGTTGTTTTATCGTTTTCTATAACACTTTGATGAGCCATTACGTTGTTTGGTTTTTATATCCTTATTGAGTTAGTGTAACTCACTCAATTCACTATCCGTTCCATATTAAAACGTTCAGGACCCCGTTCCCAAAGGATGAGAGATTCACTAAGAGATTGTTCCACTCCATCTTACCTAAATCTAAAGGGTAATTAAAGTTATATATGTCATTATAGCAAGTATTTAATTTAGAGGTTAGGCACGCCTCATGGATTTTGGACATTTTAACACTAAGTTGTAAAAGGGATGTATCTTTAAATCCTTAAATATTAATTGTGCGAGACATTTTTGTAAATTATTTACCATTATGTAGTTGGGATGCGATCAAGACTCTGAATGAGGGGTTTGGGTCGTTACAGTTGGTATCAGAGGCACGTTACTCGGAACTATCCCTTTTGTCATGAGGCTTAGGATTCTTGGGAGGATTAAGGCAAAAAAAAAAGGAATTAAGTAATATTAACTTTAAGAAATATTTTATTAAACTTAGGAATCAAAGGCTTTTAGCCTCACTCTGAAGCCCATAAGAGATAGTGAATGAAACAACTTCCACCGAGAAGTTGATCCAATAGAAGTAGGAGAACAAAGCATGAAAGGAAAGTGTTGTTTATTCTAGGATTCAAACCCTTTAATTAGTTATAACCCAAGTTTTAACATTAAGAAGCTTCCACATGCAAGTATCTAACGAGAATGATTATGTTCCCCTTACTTTTTCTTTATTGCTCTAATTTACTGTGTGCATTATGCTTAAACTATTATACAAATATACATGTATATAGTTTTGTATATCTATCAGTGGTGGATGAAAGGGAGAGACGAGACAAAGAAACATATGGGAGGTTAATAATCGACTAACATAAATATATGCATGTTTGTAATTATACATATATGTGTATATATCAAAATCTATGTGCTTGTGCATGTGAGGGTATATATATGTATAGGGATTAGTGCATGTGCATGTCTTAATGAATGTATATGTCATATAGATATATAATAGGTGTGCGCATATATATATATAAGTCAAATTTGTATGCTGTGTGATTTTGTAAATAGATATAAATGTATGTAAATTATGTATATATAAACTTGTGTGTATATGTTATACCCTTTTTTTCGGATGTATATATATATATATATATATATATATACATATGAATAAGTGTGCAAATACATGTGCCTGTGAATGTATATAGGTAGATGTAAATATGTACGTACATAGATGTGTGTGCTTATAGGTAAATGTGTGTATGTATATAAGCCTATATATATGTATGTATATGTATGTAAAATCTTGAATGGAAATGGGGCTTTAAAGTTATTGAAAAAGGAAGTAGATTAATTAGTAGGATTATAACTAGAATAAAATTAAGGAAAAATTGGATAATGCGATGTAGATGTGAAACTAAATAAAAGATAATTAGCATGAGAATATGATAATCATGCTTAATAATACGTGTCCTCAAAATATAAATAGAAAAATATGAGAATAGAAATGGAGAAATTAATTGATTATAGACAAGAGAAAATACTTCAATCAAAAATTAAATAAATCATCCTTAAATGAAAGAAAGTAAAGATAATAATAAGAATTGAATTAATGTACATATGGAGACTGAACCTGTCTTCCCTAAGTTTTATTTTTCTATAGTTTCTCTAAAAAAAAGATAAAAAATTTATGACGTTCACGATTTTCCTTAAATGTGTTTTCCGCACTTATTTAACTTTTTTTTGTTCAGTTAAAATATGTAAAGTCTATATGAATAATTAGTGGAGCTATATACCATAGGAAAACATGTATGGTTGTATGTACATATATATGTAGCTAAGGATTTGTGTGTATGTAACTGCATGTATATGTCTATAGAAGTAAATCTGCGTGGATGTGGTTATAGGTGTATATATATGATTATGTGTGAATGGTTTGATATGAGTTGTGTATAGATGCGTCTGAGTA
>NW_019014548.1:204640-217997 GCF_000150535.2 Carica papaya
GTCAATGTATACATGCTGCATGTGATATGCATATGTACGTGCGATATTAGTTTATATAAGTCGTATACATAAAATATAAATGTAGGTTTGTATGATGGTATAGGTATAAAACTAAGGGTATATGTATATGTGAGTGTAAATGCATCAAAAGTGTATCACTATGAGTACTTATATATATATATATATGAATGATGCTTAAGTATGTGTGTCTAGATAAAATGTGTAAGAAGTTTAGGGACGAAAAATATTAAAAAGAAATGATATGAATAGAATTTTATGGAACCCTTTTTTTTTCATAAAAAAAAAGGGTTGTTTAGAATTCCAATCCATTGCAATAATGTGTATGTTGTTTTAGGGATAATTGAAATATATATATATATATTGATTAAAGGCTATGGAGAATATTTTCAGAATATCAACGTATTAATTTCCGAAAGTTGGAAAGCAAATGGTTTTTATTTAGGCATATAACCATTGGGAATTATGTGAACATAATATAGTATTGAGATTACCTAGGTAATTAAGAGTTTAATCTTGTGGTGAATTGAGAATGTGGTGATATTAATTTTTGAAAGTTAGAAAGCAAATGGTTCTTATTTAGGCATATAAACATTGGGAATTATGTGAACAAAATACATTATTGAGATTACCTAGGTAATTAAGAGCTTAATCTTGTGGTGATATTAATTTCTGATAGTTAGAAAGCAAATGGTTCTTATTTAGGCATATAAACATTGGGAATTATGTGAACATAATATAGTATTGAGATTACCTAGGTAATTAAGAGCTTAATCTTGTAGTGAATTGAGAATGTGGTGATATTAATTTCTGAAAGTTAGAAAGCAAATGATTCTTATTTAGGCATATAAACATTGGGAATTATGTGAACATAATATAGTATTGAGATTACCTAGGTAATTAAGAACTTAATCTTGTGGTGATATTAATTTCTAAAAGTTAGAAAGCAAATGGTTTTTATTTAGGCATATAAACATTTGGAATTATGTGAACATAATATAGTATTGAGATTACCTAGGTAATTAAGAGCTTAATCTTGTGGTGATATTAATTTCTGAAAGTTAGAAAGCAAATGGTTCTTAGGCATATAAACATTGGGAATTATATAAATATAATATAGTATTGAGATTACCTAGGTAATTAAGAGCTTAATCTTGTGGTGAATTGAGAATGTAGTATATATTGCTACGAGACTCTTCACGATGATAATCAAACAAAAATATAATGCTTCAAACATGGTTGGATAATGGCAACAATTGTATAAATTATTGCCTGGAGAAATTCAACTCTAATGAGTTTTGAGATTCAACATAATATAGAATAGTAGTCTTTTTGGAAATACAATAAATTTTAAGAGATCTATAGTGACGCACCATCAAACCTCCTTAGGTTTTAAAATCCTTAAGATTAGAAGACAGGTTGTTAGTAGATATACCTTTACTATTGGGACAAAGTTAGAGAAAGAAATGTAACTGACTTAGATTTAGTAGAAATGACTACAAAATATATATATATATCTACATATATATACATAGGCGACCGTATGTTTCTAAAGGTGTTATAAATACAAAGCTTTCTAAGATTCAGAAAGGAAGGGAAACTAAGCCCTTGTTTCATTCAGTCTTTCAAAGTACAAGAGCAAATTGGTACAACTGCCTACGAGATAGCAGTACCATCGGAGTTGTCAGGAGTTCACAATATCTTTCATATATTAATACCATGTAAGTACCATTCTAACCTCATCCATGTGCTACAATATGTAACCACACCACTAGAAAATGATTTAACCTATGAAAAAGTACCTATGCGCATATTGGATTGAAAGGAGGAAACACTAAGAAACAAGTAATACCACTAGTTAAAGTCATGTGACAACATCACTCTCAAGTGGAGGCAACATGGGAGCTTGAGGAGACGATGAGGGTGAACTATCCTAATTTGTTTAAGAAGGTCTAGCAAATTTGGGGACCAAATTTATTTTAAGGGAAAATATTGTAACAGCAAAGAAAAGGAGAGAAAATAAAAAAGGAATAAAATAAATGGAATAATAATCATAAATAAATAAATAAATAAAAGAAAAGAAATCGTAAGGGGGAAGAGAGAGGCAGAGAAGAAGAAGAGGGAGAAGAAGAAGAAGGGAGGTGCGACAAGCAACTGATCCTTGCGAGGCGAAGAAACGACGGCCAAAGAAGAAGGCTTGCACGCGATCGTCGTGTGACGTGCTGGAAAGAAAAAAGTTGCGTTGCAACAAGAGAAAAGAAGGGATGGGCGATGAACAGAGGGCATATTCTTTCTTGGCACACAACACGATGGCGGAGAAGGAAACTTGAAGGTGTGTGTGCGGCGGGGAAGGAGCAGCTAGACAGTGGATAGGCCAAATCCTGACAGATTGGCAAGATTCATTTCGGACTAGCACGCTGCGACTTTCTGGGCGATTTTTGCTCATTCGTGGCGGCGAGTGCTGACTCCAGCAAAGGCTCATATGGTGTCGCTTAGGATTCCAGTTCTTTTTCCAACCAAACTCCAAGTAAGAATATCTCAACCCTCTCTGTAATTGTTTAATCGAAATTTGGCCTTTAAATCGCCTAAAATTGATTACGACTTTGAATTTAACTTATGTGAGATGTCGATGGTGATGATTAAACTAATTTTATATGAGTGTTGGTATATAACTGATTGTGCAACTATATTTAGTTATTTGGAATTTTATATTGCATGATAGGTGGATATACTTTGCAGGTCAACGTGTGGGAAAGACCATTCATGATTGTTTGTGTTAGTGGGATACGTGTGTCGATTTATGTACCCATGTTGTGGTGAGTGTGCATTTTGTTATATGTGTCTATTAAGAATGTACGCATCAGTGTAGCTGTATAGATAAAGGGTGAATGCGATGAAATATAAATGTATATATAAATAATTTATATATATATATAAAATGCACAAGCCAAATACCTGTTAAATAAATTATATTTAATTGTTTATATTTAAATATAAATAATAAATTGCGTGTGTTTGACATATATATACGCATGAGACTGTCTGCTTAATATACGGTGTGTGTGTGCGCTTTATATGTACATATACGCGTAGTTGGGTGTGAATTTTCATTTTAAAACATAATTATAATGTTTGAGTTCTAAAGTTGGAACATGAAACATAAATAATCCTCGAAGAGGAAAAAGCTTACCTGATATCATGGAAGAGAGTGTACGGACTTGGTATATATATGGTGAACCCTAACCTGGATGTGTCCTCAGTTGTACGGGATTGAAAAATCTCATACTGGACGGGGTTGGGAGTTGGTTAAATAACACTCATATCGGATGGGATATTGAGTCGGTTTATAATTATGGTGCCCATTACAGGACGAGGTATGGAGACGATCGATGATTACAAAGGAAATGTTTGTGTACCCACGTGTAGCTAAAATCCCTATGGGTGCCCAGTGATACAGTAATGGAAATGACAACAAGTAATGAAAATAAAAATGGTAAATACCCTTGCTCAAGTAAAATGATAAGGAACTCAAAGTTTCACATTTGTTGATATGCGTATTGATTATGTTTCTTACTACGATTCTAACGATATTTTAATGTTGTATATGGATGATTGGTTGAACTAATAGTATTGTTTTCTTTTTTTAAAATGAAAGCTACCTGATTACATGTCTAATATGGTTGACGGTATTTGTAAATATAAATG
Organism: Carica papaya; assembly: GCF_000150535.2. Next base: position 208,364 of record NW_019014548.1, read on the forward strand.
AGGTTAGTTGAATATAAATTTGATATGATATGATAATAATTACAAGAAAACATGAAATTGTAATGAAAAGCAATAATGGGAACATTCTCTTTTAAGAGGGGTATGAAATGAGAAAATTAAACATGTTTATAAGTTTAAAGTTCGTTTTATTAAAGTAAATATTTCATCGGCTATTTTATCGTTTTCTACATCACTTTGATGAACCATTACGTTGTTTGGTTTTTATATTCTTATTGAGTTAGTGTAACTCACTCAATTCACTATTCTTTCTAGATTAAGACATTCAGGACTCCGCTCCCAGATGATGAGAGATTCACTAAGAGATTGTTCCACTCCATCTTACCTAAATTTGGATAGTAATTAAAGTTATCTATGTCATTGTGGTAAGTATTTAATTCAGAGGTTAGGCACACCTCATGAATTTTGGACATTTTAACACTAAGTTGTATAAGAAATGTATCTTTAAATCTTTAAATATTAGTTGTGCGAGATATTTCTGTAAATTATTTACCATTATACAGTGGGATGCGATCAGAACTCTAAATGAAGAGTTTGGATCATTACAATCATATTCTCATATTTTACTGCTATCATACGCTAATCTTTATCCTACCAACAAAAGCGGTGCCGGTACACTATCCTATTGCCTCATGTTTTATTTTTTTATTGCATGGTGATTGTTGACGCAGCAAACAGTGTCCTATTATATATCAAACTCTAATCATATTGATTTTAACATCCCAACAACTCTAAAATAAATACAAGCAGCCCATAAATTAAGTTTCTTTCCTGATAATCTTTATATATTATCGACATTTGTATGTATATAATGTTTAAAGAGTTGTTAATATATATATATATATATATACACACATATACTTATAAAGCAGTTTTATAGCTTTTACTAAGAGTTTCTTTGAAGCTACTCCAAGCTGGTTTTACGTGATTCTCCAATATTCTAATTTTGTTTTTGTGACAACAAATCAAGTAGGTAATGTTTTGGCTTGCCTGAGCCACGAAAGATGTTTTATGGTTTATCAATAATTAATTAATCAGGTGGATTAAGTTCTAAGATACTTGCAAATTTAGGATTGATGTAAACGTGTATATATACATATTAGCTCATCCATGCAAATGTTTATTAGTAAAAAGTATTTATTAATTAAGTTATGTACATACATTTATTATCAATGAGAATACAGAATACAACTCAACTCTAATCTACATTAAATTATTAAATTAATCAATCATACTTTTAAAAAGAGAAATATAATAGGATTTAAAAAATTGAAAACAGAAATATGATGAGTTAGGAAAATAATTTTTTTTTTTTTTTTTATTTTTATAAAAGGAATGGGTCTATTGAAATTGGGCTTATAACGTCAGCCCAAATATACAATAAATATGGGCACTAAATTCCAATCAACCTCTACCTGTGTTGTATAATCTTCAAAGCTCACTGCCTGTTTGAGTGTTAATATGGCATGCAGATATAATTTATAGTTCTAAACTGACAATTTTAATATATTTTTCAAATTAATTAATATTTTTTAAAATTATAATATGTACACTTAACATAATATAAAGGTATAATACTGTTAATTATTTGAACTGAAATTTTGTCCAAAAGATTATGTATTAAATTAAAAATTACATAATATAAATAAAAGGTTCCGTCCAAATTTATAAAAAAAAAAAAAAAATGATGGTTCTCTAAGTCTTCTTCTTATTGGATAGCCTACAGGTATTAAGATAAGAACTGTATATCTATCAACCTCTCCTTTCTTTCATTTATAGCAATAAATTCGTTGCACATGCTCTCCTCTCACTCACATTGTATCCATCAATTACTATTTATACAAATGAAAAGAAAAATCTAAGCAAAGATGGTAACTAAATCACTGCTTCACATGACATACTTACTATATGACCTGTATATATACTACTAGTACATGTAGTTAAATATGTATTAATATTTTATGGCGTAAGTACCTAAAGAACTGTATGTATAGGTTGTGGGTAAATTACTTGATTTGGATGAATATTAAATATGGTGTTGAGGCAAAGGGAGGGTTGGTTTCCAAACTATGTTTGCTTCTGCTTTGTTGGTTTCCTTCTAAATTTAATTCTGCACTCTTTTACATTCACCTTCTATCATAAACTCCACCAACTCAATTAACCTTATGCAATTTGCAATATATTATACATATACATACATATATATACTTACATCTGCAAATTCCCATTACACATAACTCGACAGCAATGTGTACGGCCCAACTTAAATCTAACTCTAAATTTAAAATTATTAAATCTTACTTTGAGTTTATCTTGTATTAAATTCAATATATACCAACATTTTCTAATTTTTAATTTTATTTCCCATTTCTTTCCAACCACTCTATTTATTTATTTTTTCCTAAAAATAAATTTAATATCAAAGGAAATTAATTTATGTTATTAAATGGATGGCTAAGATTATGCCACGTAGGATCAAGATTTTCTGAACTGTCAGTTTGATTCTCGGCTTTCTGCCTTTTTTTTATTTTTATTTCGTAAATTCGATGTATCTTTTCACGTATTTCGAACCTTCGAACCAGGTTGTGTGCATGTTTGTTTCGTCGGCAATTGAAGCCGCTCAAAATCATGCGTGTCGATGTAACGTCGATCATCCATTAGTTGCCGGCCACGTGTCCAAAGAGGGCATTTTAGTAATTGAAAGGACTAACTGAAATGTCTAAACTACCCTCCAAATCTAGAAATATGGCTACTGTGTACACCTAAACAACAAGAAATGTTATTCGGCTCTTTTCGCCAAAATGAATTTAAATTAAAAAAAAAAAAAGACAAAACAAAAAGAGAGAGAGATTAGAAAATGGAAGTAAGGAAATTGGAGTTATGAAAATAAGGAGTGATGATGAGAATGCAGAATTCCAAAGTCGAAAATCAAGCGATTCCACATCGTAATTATCACCTTCCATTGATGATTCCCCAAATCCAACGTCCCTTGATTTACCTTCTTCCTGCGCTCTCTCACTCCCTATAATTTCTCTCTTTGTCACAGTCGTCTTCCTCTCAGCTGTTCTTGACCCGCTCTCTCTCTGTCTCTGTCTCTGTCTCTGTCTCACTGCTCTCTCTCTCTCTCTCTGACTCAATTCGCTCTTTCATTCCCTTCTTTTATCGTTTTCTCCCTGTAGATCTCTCTCTCTGTCTCTCTCTCACTCCATTATTTTAATCTCTCTCTGGTTTTAATCAGATCCGCGGTGAACTTATCTTCGCCGTCCGATGCCTCGACTTTGACTCAGTCCTTTAATCGGATACAGCGCCGGAGCACGATCTTAAGATGGGTCAGTGTTACGGTAAACCTAATCTCAAGGGCGATACTGGAGAAACTAACGCCAATACAACCACCTTCGTCGTCTCTGGTGATCGCAATCAGGTGCCCTCCACTCCTGCTAACGGCTCCGTCGGAGTGCAGTCCGTGAAGAACACTCCCGCTCGCTCCTCCAACCAGAGTCCGTGGCCCAGCCCCTACCCCCATGGAGTGTCAGCCAGTCCCTTGCCTGCTGGTGTCTCGCCGTCGCCAGCTAGAGCTTCTACTCCCAGGAGATTCTTCCGCCGGCCTTTTCCTCCACCATCTCCTGCCAAGCACATCAAGGCGTCCCTGGCTAAGCGTTTTGGCGGTGGGAAGCCTAAAGAGGGGCCGATCCCCGAGGAGAGAGGAACCGAGCAGGAGCAGTCGCTGGACAAGAACTTTGGTTACAGTAAGAATTTTGGAGCCAAATACGAGCTCGGAAAGGAAGTAGGGCGAGGACATTTTGGGCATACTTGCTCTGCCAAAGTTAAAAAGGGCGAGCTCAAGGATCAGCCTGTTGCAGTTAAGATCATTTCCAAAGCCAAGGTAAACTGCCATTATCTTTCTCACTTGTACTGTTTCGCGACGGATTGTGTACATTGCTCTCATTTGAACAAAAGAGTGTTTAGCTGATTTTGCAATTTGTTAGTGTTTTTCTTGGGGAATTTGTTTTGGGACTTCAATTTCAACACTTTTGGTAGTTGGTCTTGAAGGTTTTACATTTTCTTTCCCCTTTTCTTTCTAAATTTTATAAGTTAGGATGTGCCTTAACATTTCAGCTTGTTGAAAAATACTTAATCTCGGATCTTTTATGCGTATGGAAAAGTTTCTTAATTGGTGCAGCTAATATAGTTACTTCAAAACCATGCATCTGCTAAGGATAGGTCTCAAATAATAACTTGTCTTCTTCGAAAGCTTGGGGAAGTAGGGTTCCAATTTTCCAGATATGTCTAGTTAAACTTGGAAGCTCCCGTGTAGTTTGGGGCTTATTAGTTGTCCCTTTTGTACATGTCTTATCTATAGTCTTTTTCTTGGAAGCTCCAGAAGAAATATTTACTCGTCAAAATTTGGGTCTGTGTGGTAAGGACAGGCAGTTTTGTCCGTATCCATTGCGTGCATATAGACTTTATCTAACTGAAAATAGATTAGCTCGGTGGGCATAATAGGTAGTATGAAACTGGTGATCGTATATCGTTGTACTATGATCGATCTGTAGCTCACCTATTACTACAGATCATCTTTAGATTTATTTTTCTAGGACCAACTGAGAGCAATAACTGCAGAAGAGAAAGCAAGATGGAAATATTGCTGTCAGAATCCAAGAGCAACACATGGAATCTGCTGAAAATAGACGGGATATGGTTTCCAAACATGCAACGTGTACCTACTGGCTGCACAAATTTCCTTATTGAGTGATTGATATTTTCCTTGCCTTTTTAGCTGCCACTGCACAATGAACATATTTCCGGCAACTGAAATGACAAATTTGTCAATTTATATCTTTGTTGCTGTTCTTATTTGATTTGACATGGATCCTAGATATCCAACCAACAAGTATGTGGCAGTTTGTATCTTGGTATAAGGTATCACATCCTGAAATCCTGTTGAAGAGCTGTCTCCTTATATCTCCCATTCTCAATTTTTACTGACTTAATTCTGGAAAATGAAAACTACATCAGCATTTTGCTCTGGTTATGACATGAATACCCATCCTGAATCTTCTAAGAAAGGAACGCCCATTGTTGATATTCAATTAGCATGTGGCATTGTGATCTCGATGGCAAAATGAGTGTTATCCCATTACTCTATCTGGCACACAGTAAGAGGGTATGTCTTAAATTTACTGCAATGTCAAATGAGATTATTCATGCACACTTTCTTGTGGTCTGGATCCTCATTGGTGATCATCCCTGAATATACCATTAAATTTCTGCCAATTTGCTTTCATGGATAGCGTGGCAAAAGTCCCATAAGTATCAAGATGATGGGATGCATTTAATGCTATTATTTGAAACGTATTTCTTCATTATGAGTGTTCCACCTAAAGGTAGACTCTTTGTGTATTTATTAAGTTATGAAGTACAAAATCACCCAATGGATTTATCAATAAATTACATGGTATCAGATTAATCACTAGAGAGGATCCTGACCACCTTGAGTAATGGTTGCAAAGTTTGATGGGAGTTTATGAGCTTCCCAAACTTTGGGTTTTGGACAATTCAATAAACATGTCTTAGAAGAATTTTTTTTTTCTTATGCAACATGATTTTAATGTTGGATTTATTGCCGGTATATTAGGATTTGTTTTTTTGTATATGTTGGCAAGGGATGACTGCAGGGTTATAGTGAAAGTTGCATTTGCAGTTGCAGCATTAATATATTTGTGCTACACGTAGATAATAATGTGCATGCACGTATCATGTATGCATGTTATATGGATGCTTGTATAAGTGTTGCATTACATCTTCAAGGTGGTTAGGAGCCACTGAATTTTCTATTCATGGCAATGCCCTTTGTAACACAGGGATAAGCTTGCATGCTTTTTGTAATATGCAAAATTGCTATCATGTTTTGTAGTGTTGTTACAACCATGCATCATAAATACATCATGATGAGCATGTACTGATTGGTCCATTGGTTCTTCTTCTCTGCCTTAACCAAGAGGGAGAGGGTCCCTTCTCACCACCCTGGGCTATGTGCCCCCTGTAAAGGACTTGAACAAAAAGAAATGATTCAGGATATTTGATGGTAAGACAGATTTCATTGCTGAATCAAGGTTTGCCTAGTTAGATCAATTTCTTAACCTGTCAATCTTTGACAACATTGGAAATAATTATCGTTCAGTTTCAACTATTTAGATATAGCCTGATTTTATCAATTACCAGTAGCTCCATTAAGATAAAAGCATGAAAACTCTGAATTTCTTGGCACGAACCACAACTGATTGACAGCTGCGAAAAACAGGCAAGTTGAAGGGCTTTGGTTAAACAGTATATCTTTTGAAGCCAGATTATTTGGTTGACTTTTTTCTTTCTTGTCTGGCTTCTTCCCTGTTCCTTCTGATTCTTATATATCAAGTTGTTACATATCTTATCTACAACTTAAGAATGTAGTGCTCTCCCTTTGCGTGTTTTTCGTCTCCTACAGTAACCTTTAACCTCTTCTCTCTATCACTCGGTTAAGTATATTTCACCAGAGATGTTATTCTAGTCAAGGCAATGTGAGCAATCTTCCACATGAAGGAAACTGTAGTTACTAGTAGTTAATTTTGTTAACAACAAATATTCACTTAGAGGAGTCATAGTAAAAGTATCTGCTACTGCATATATGAAGATGCATTGAATTGTAGTCCTTTTGTGAGAGATTTGACATGGTCAAATGTATAATCAGAAACAAGTCAGTGGTGTTCTGTTTCGTTGGTTATTTTCAACCTATGATGTCTTATGCAGAGTTTAATCTGTGTAGTGTATGATTATGTAGCATTACCTGATGGAAATTTGTTGGCTTGTGTTTTAGTCACTTGTTCTGCTAAATGAGAAAAGAGATGCATGAATTAATGGAAAGATTCCCAAATTAGAAACTTCCTAGATATGTATAAACTATTTGATAGAGCCATATAATTCTTTCCATAAGATCTTGAAAAGAAATCTTACTTGATAATATAACTTTTCATTGAATGGAAAGTTATGAATTTGGAGATATTGACTGTTATATTACAGTTATAAACTCATCTTGTTTTCATAATTCTAGCCCCTCCCTTTTTCAAAAAAATAAATAATTCTAGTCACTCCCATATTTTTTGACCTGTTAGATAAGGGAACAACTGAGCTTTTGAGGTGAAGGAACCCCCTTCCATAAGATTAGATATGGTCCACTTTTACATGTTTAGTGGTCGTCCTCTTTCCAATGAGGAGAGCTCGTATACTTAGTAGATATCTTTAATTGTATATAGCTAATAATTTTGCATAGTTGGCAGCCTCTTAGTGACTTGTGAATAGCACAATCTTCTTCTATCTGAGGAGAAAAAAAAAAAATGATTACGTGATATTATACCCCGTGGTTAAACATCAATCTTTCATGTCATGGTTACTGTTAGCAACTTCCAATTATCTCCTCCTCAGTTGCGTAAATATTCCATCCTATGGTATGTGGTTGTTGTATTCCTTAAGTTTTGTTTAGCAGCTTGTACTCAATTCCTTGCGATTTATTTTTGGCTCAATAGTAGAAATTCATGATGCTTCCTCTCATAATTAAATAATGATCAATCTCATGTTATGTCTGTGAAGCTACAACGGATGCTCTCTGATTGCTTTTCTTGCTTGTCCATTTTATTAAAGCTGGGACATCTTTTCTTTTCCATCCAAAGTCAAGCTTTTTTATAATTTGTGGAGAATATACTATAACAATGCTTGTTTGGCAGATGACAACACCAATATCCATTGAGGATGTTCGTAGGGAGGTGAAAATATTGAAAGCACTATCAGGACATAAGCATCTGGTCAAATTTTATGATGCATGTGAGGATGCCAATAACGTGTACATAGTCATGGAGTATGTCTTTTCTTGTTTCCTATTCAGATTTGATCTTGGGATGTGGTTTAGCTTTTTGATGATGCTTATCTTGGGTTTATCTGTTCTTCGCTTTGCATACTGTTAACTGTTATGAACTTCCCAGAGGGGAATTTTGACTCTTATCATTTAAATAGCTTGCTTTATTGACTTTTTTTTTGCTTCATGCTATGACATTCTATTTAGTCTATGCTATTACACACTGGACATTTGGTCAAATGGTGTACTCTTTTACCTCTTTCTAAGAGCTTAAAGGTTTGAGTAACATGAAGTGTCTCCTCCATGTAATGGGCAGATAGAAAAAAAAAGTTAGTGTATTTATTTAAAAGAGTGAGGTATAGCATGTTAAAGACACTGGGGGTGGAAGGCGGGGGATCAACCGTTGAGAAAATAATTAGTTAGTTTAGTTGTTATTATTGCTTGGAGTTTTGAAATATTCCTATTATAACATTATATTTATATTACGTGTTTCCCAAACTAATCTGACATTTTCTTGAATTTTTATTTTGTATCAGACTCTGCGAGGGTGGGGAACTTTTGGACAGAATTTTAGCAAGGTATTATTTTACCCTGTGATATTGGCAATATTTATTTGTTCTATCTAGAGTTTTTATTTTTCCCAGGCTTAGATGGTACATTTTGTAAAAGTTGGCTATATATTGTCATAGCTGAGATATTAGTACCAGTTAAGATTTCTCAAATTTTCCTCTCATCAATTATCATTAGATTCAGTTACAAGCCACAGTGAAACTTTTTGGATTATCCTATCTAGGAAGTAGAATGTATAGATTTAAACTCTCTGGATACAAACACAGTGTCTTCATTTATCTGTATTGAGACATGAAATTCCTGTTCCTCAGAGGAGGAAGATATACAGAGGAAGATGCGAAAAGTATAATTGTACAGATTCTGAGCGTGGTTTCATTTTGTCATCTTCAAGGCGTGGTACACCGTGATTTAAAGCCAGAGGTATATGCCCTTTGTAATTTGTTGCATACTTAACTAATCAAGTTTGTCTTGCCTCTTTCTTTTCATATTCTTTTTGGAGATAGAGTTGGTGCAATTTTTTTGTTAAATTCTCTCCCACTTTTTACAATTATGGTATGCACTATTTCTCTTGATGTTTCCTTACAGAATTTCCTATTTGCTTCTGGTGGTGAAGATGCTGATATGAAGCTTATTGACTTTGGCCTCTCGGATTTCATCAGAACAGGTAAGAACTAATGATCATCCTTTATTGAGATTTTCTTGCTTCTATAAGTTTTTAAAGTCTGCACTGAGTTTATTGCAATGGATAAGCTTATTTAGTGATTCTCTCTGTACCTGGAGGAAATGTTTCTATATAAGTTTTAAGTTTCCATGTGTCAGCTGGATGTTCTATGCGCCGTCTTGGGAAAAAAAATTTACACAAACTAATGTTTAATGGTGTGAGCTATCAAATTGGAATTCAATAATGAAGCTCTGGTTATGGCATCTGCCTACTGGATGATGTTAATAAATAGGTCAATACTACTGTACCAATGTGTGGTACTCCCTTGGTACCTTGTGAATATACATTCTATACTTTTTATCTAAAAAATATATATATATAAAATTCTCTGTGAGTGATGACCTGACTGACATTACAAAGATACTTGCATTCACTTGAGTTGCATGTGTTCGCAATGATGATTTCCTCCTTAAGGTGGCATTTTTAAATGAACTTTCTTT
>NW_019014548.1:267194-279250 GCF_000150535.2 Carica papaya
GATTGAGATTTTTTGGGACATGTGCAGGTACGGAAGTGTATTCAGTTTCCGAAAAAAAATTCAGGGAATCTAGGGACTGGCGTAGGCGCAGTGAGAACCCGATTTCAGACTCTAAAACAAGTAAGGATCCCTCACCCTATTTTCTATCACGGCATTGAAGCTTAATAAATGATAAAACGGTATTTTATGAATTAATAGATATGTATAATTAATTAAGATTGTTAATGGGGAACGAACCTGATATATTTATCGGTCTGTTTCTGTTTGATGTATTTTACAGTCTAAATGCAGTATAGTATCTGATTGTTTATTATGTGGTTCCGTATGCATGAATAACTGTTTAATCTATAATGGTTTGAATTATTGTGAACCCGATGTTGTGTTGCTTTATTTGGTGTGCGTTGCTAGTTTACGTATTTATATTGATTGGGTAATTGAGACTAAGAAAAATAAGGATGGTATGTGAAATTTATAAGTGGATAAGTCGACAGCCTCACTAGATATCCTGAGAGATGGTGGACAGACCAGGTCCATAGGGAACCCTACCAAGGACGTGGTCTCTCATATCGGACGGGGTATGAAGACTTTAAATATTTTGGCGCTCATACCAAACGGGGTATGGGGACGGCCCGCTTCACCCTCATACCGGACGAGGTATGGAGACGGCCCTGGAATTAAGGAGAATGGTTCACGTGTAGCGGGGACTCCTATGGATCCTCATGGATACTAGTATGCTGATAAAAGAGGAAATTTGTTGCCTGATGATTGAAATACAAAAGTATGATATGTGTTATGTTACAGAGTGTGCATGATCTTATGATGTTTATAATGTTATTGTTTTCATAAATTGTTTTCATGAATCTCACCGAGGTAAGTGGACCATAAAGAGTTTTATTATTGATAAATGAATTTGTTATGAATTATGTTCCATTGGTCGTTTTTATTTTTTACCGACCTTTATTACTGTGACAATGAAATAGTGTGACATCTTTACTGGGTTAGTGTAGCTCATTCCTTACTTAACCATTTCAGATCAGGAGGACTTGATTCCCGAGCCCGTTCCACAGGAAGACGGTGAATAGAAGCCTAAAGATTTATTAGTTTTCCTTATAGTATTCATTCATAGTATTTCTTTCAGTTAGTTTATTCTTTCATAACTTTAATACGTTTTGATTATTGTGTAAGGGATATTAATCATAATCTATTTTATTTCGCTTCCGCACTTAGAATAAATATATACATTTTCTTTAAATTTCCGAGGCCGTTACAACATATATATATACACTACATAAACACAAGCAAATACAAATTAGACATATTAATTATATTTCTATTATACTATACATACATTTAAATATTCACACACAATGCACCATATATATACACATTTACATAAATATATAATTTATGTTTCCGTACGGAATATACATAATTCTTACCTATGGTGTGATTAGAAAAGGTTTGGGAATCCTTTCTAACTCGTTTTACAGTTCTCTTAGAAGTTCAAATACCATATGGATAATTTTTCTCGTTTATAATAGAAAACACATAGATTAAATTATGAATAATTTTAGAAACTATATTATATGAAATTAAGAATGAATTTTACCTTAGAACACGTGGTCCCAGTCGCTAACGCCACCACGCGACATCATACGCATGTCATCGAAAATGTCAGGATGATCGAATTAGTGTGCGTTGTTGCATGCAGCGCACCAATATCATATTTGGTCACCACCCTTCTATTTTTCTTCCTTGATTTAATTTTTTTTTCTTTTTTTTTTCTTTTTTTTCTCTTTTTTTTTGTTTTCTTTCTTTTTTTTTTTAATCTTTTCTTCTTTTCTCTCCCTTTTTTTTTTCTTCTTCTTCCTCCTTTCACGCAACTCCTCTTCTTCTTCTTTTTTTTTTCTTTCTTCCTTCTCTTCCCTTTCTTTTTCTTCTTCCTTTTCTTCTCTCTCTCCTTCTCTTTCTCTCTACCCGACCATGATTTTTCTCTTTCTTCTTCTCCTCCTTCTTCTCTTCCCCTTTTTTTTTTCTTCTGCTATTTCATTATATATATATACATACATATATATATATATTGCTGCTTGGTTTGTTCTCCTTCTCTTTACATTCTTTTTTTTTCCTAATTAATTAATATATATTTTATATTTTTTTTTGTATCCAGCTGGTGCGCTAGCGAAGTATTATAATGCACTTCTCATCAATCTTTAATTATTGATGCATTTTTCATCAAAATTCTTTATTAATTCTCTTGGAGTATTTCTCTCCATTTTTTTTTAAATTTTTCTTGACCAAAATTTGTTTACTCATTCTTAAATCTGCATTTTTTTTTTGTATATACAAAAAAATTTTTTACAATTAAAATATTGTGATTTATCTTTATATCAATAAATTTTTTTTTTAATCATAATTGTCTTTCTTGCATACTTTGCATGGTGAAAACTTTTCCTTTTTATGATGTTGATAAGCATTTGTTTGATGTCTGGGCAATGAAGGCTCATTCCTTTGCTTTTCATCTCTATTTTTTTTTTTCACATACCAATGAACAAGAAAAATTCTTATACCATTTGTTGGAGTTTTTCTATATTAAAAATATTTAAATTTTTATTAACTCTACGAAATTAATAACTTAATGAATTTTTAAATAGATTTACACAAACTAATTTTTTAAAAATAAACTATCATTATATAAAAAATAAATATAAATTAAATAGTCTAAAAAATAATTTTTTTACTAAATATATAATATTTAAAAAATAAAACTTATTTAAATTTAAATTAATAACTAAAATAAATTATAACTTATACATTAATTTTCTACAATATTAACACAAATTACTGACAATAGATTGAGTTGGGTGATAAAATGAGAGGGTATGTTGAAAAAATAGATTGACCATTCAGTATCTTCTGCCTTGGTATTCATGGGTGCTGCAATGGGGGAAGAGAGAGCAGGGGGAGAGGAATGAGGGTAATTGTAGTATTGAATTTTTGATTTTAGAAAAATATATTCACACATGTATACCACATGTTATCTAGATGGTGGTCACGTGGATATATATATATATATTTAGAAGAAAAGCTCGTATAACCACGCCGTTAGCAAATTAAAAAAAAAAAAAAATCAATTACAAGACAAAGACAGAAAAAATAGTATAAAACTTAAACAGAAACGAGAAATAGTATAAGAATTATTTTATTATTTAAGTCAACATGTACATGTGTGTAAGTATAGATGTGGTGTATGAAGAGAAATGAAAAAGCAGCTACATGCATACCCAGAAAAAGTCAAAAAAAAAAAAAAAAAAAAAGCATCTATCACTTCAATTTCCTTTCTCTGTTTTTTTCTGAACCATCCAATTTCCTTTATTTCTCTTTTAGCCTCCAAATTACACTTTCTTTACATCTTACTCCAATAATCACCACTACATAATTTAATTTAAAAAATTCCAGCATAAAATGGCGTACATCGACATCGTCAGTCGTTTCAGTACTGGCTTATGTATAGAACCACTATAAACGACGTCGGCAATTCCTGCTCATGTTATAGACACATATCACCTATCTACACCACCACCAATCATTCATGGAAAGTTGTGGCCATTAAAGCTATATAGCTTTTCTACAATTCCATCAAACGACAATTCACACCCAACACGCCTCACTTAACTTATATATATATATATATGTTAAAAAACAAGTAATCTATAAAGTTATGGAAAGAAAACACGGGTTTTTCTTTGCTTATCTACTTTGCAGAAGGTCAAAAAGATTCAATTTCCCAAAAGGTTGCTCTTATAGTCTTTCTTTTCAACGCGAATCACTTTTAGATGCGAAACCGGACAACACGATATGCATATGTAACTATATATATAACACTACCCACTACGTACATTCAAAGTATAAACGAGCAAGATTACCCCTCCAGGGTACAATTCACATCTTACAAGTAATAACTAATAATATGAAGGGGAAAAAGAAGTGACGTTTTTCAAGATTCCAGTCCCAGCTTTTGATATCCTTTATGTGATTTGGTCAGAGTTGTGGGTAGAGAGTCCAAGTGAAAATTTGTACCATTCAGATTTTGTCATGGTGACTTATTTGGAAGTTAAGAAGTAAAAAAGATGTCTCAAATTAATGACCAACGTAATAAAATGAAATATTTTATGTACATTTCCATATTTGACTAATTGAGAAGATCTCAAAGAACACAATCTCTCATGTATTCGTAGAAGAACTTGCTGAGTTTCGAAGATCACATTATAGTTAAGGGTGATAGCCAGTAGCATGAATATAGCTAGGCACGCAATACTAGATGTATCTATGTCTTACTTTTCTCCTGACATTTTGGGCAAAAGATTAAATATTGAAATGTGTCTTGAGAAGGAAAGAAAGAAGCTTATTATAAGAGCTTTACTACTCCGAGGAACTAGAAAACTCTTCTGCCAATCTCTCTAATCAACTAACTTTTTTATTTCTTCTTTCTACAAGTTTTCTTCTTCGGCAACTCCCATGAGATCTAATCAAGAAAAGTGCAAAGAAAAAGTATGATGAGATAGAAATATATGAGATGATTAGTATCTGCATCTCCATTTATTCTATAATTTCTTTTATTATATTGACAATTAAGAATATCTGCTACATAGGAAACACCTGACTACTTCAATGAAACTTTACCTGTTAGAGCATGCAACTTCACCAACCTATGCAAATTCCAGCTGGGTATATCAGTGAGGAGACTCAAATTCTTCATCTTTTATGGTTACATGGTACAGATTGATAATGACCCCCTTCGCAACTAAATATTATTAGTACTTAGGTATCCCCAAGAAAAAACAAGAAGATCTTAATATTTTGTTCTAAGTAAGAACAGAGAATTAATTACCAATTTCATTGATTGTTAACCTGCCCGGAACACTAAATTACTAAAACAAATCAGAGTTTAAAAAGGATGAAGTAAATTAAGATTACGTAAATGGGTTCCCGTTAAACATCCTCACCAACATTCACATACGTCCGTATGAGTCTTAGCAGAGGCTTGCGACTCTACTGTTCTCAAGTTTTCAAGTATGAATGATTACTTAAAACTGAAAGAGAGACTGAAAATTATCGTATTGTATATAGATATTTGCTATGCCATGAAAGATGAACGGGCCAACAAATGATATATGGAGCAATTTCAAACGAATGTGTAAACCAAATACTCAGATGAAATTAAGCTGCTCGTCTCCGTTACCGAGCAAAGCAAGTTTACCAGAAATTTGATACAAGCCAAACAGTCGCTTTAAGATGGGTGATAACAAGGCTGGGTAAGAAAAGTAAACGACATCTGTAAGAACGGATTTTGCAGAACATCCCCACAAAGAAACTCATTATTACCGGAAGAAACATGGATATAAAATTATAGCAAGAATATCAGAGCAATTTTAGATTTATTTTGTTAATTTATTTCTGAAAAAGGTTTCTGGCAAAAAGAAATCATTTAATGTTACTCTTCATGTAAGGGCAGAAAGGGAAACATATTCTTGCTTGTAAATCTTCAAGACGGTTTATGCTAGCTTGCTTGCTTCAAATGGATTCATTTAGAGAGAGCTGAAAATCAGCATCATCAAACCCTAGAAGATGAAGATCAGAGGGAGATCGGAGAGGGAGAGAGTGAGAGAGAGAGAGAGAGAGAGAGAGAGAGAGAGAGAGAGATAGAGAGAGAGAGAGAAGAGAGAAAAGAGAAAAAGAATGTTCACCAAAGTTCAAAGCTAGATCTGAAAAGGCAGAAACAGACAGATCAGATACTAGAAGCCATCATGAAGAAAATCTGGGTAATGATGAAGAAGAAAAGGGGTTTACACTGACAAGAACACCATCATAACAACACGAGAAAAAATAAAAACAAAGAAGAAACAAACCCATGAGGTCAAATACTTCATCATTACACCAATCTGCGTATAACTACCGATCTTAATTACTCTAAAAACAAAAACCCATCAACCGAAACCGTAACTCACTTTTCACATAAAAATTAAAAAGAGAAATTAAAAATCAAACCTTGACATGAGGGTATAGTCCACGACGGTGAGAAAGCTTGAGGAAGCAGAAATTGGGGGGAATGAAGCCTGGTCCGACGACACTAACTCAAAATTAATCCAAGTAGTCCAGATCTGGAGATGTAAATGGATGGATGGATGGATGCATAGAATTAAATGTCCTCGAGCCAGACAACATTCCCCTCAAAAAAGAAGCTTCCTTTGCACATCATCTTCAAATCTTCAAAGTGGGTGTTTCTCTACTCTCTCTTATCTCTTTATCCCCCTAGACTCTCGCCTATCTTCAAGGGGGATGTGCGTGAGAGAGAGAGAGAGAGAGAGAGAGAGAGATGAGTGATCATGAGATAGATGATGAAGAGAATGATCTGGGCATATGGGGGGTTTTAAGAAGAGTAAAAAGAGCAGAAAGCCAACGTTAAAAAAGACAAAAACATAGGTGGAGACTCGACCCCACCATCTGGTTTCTCAGTTCCAGAAATGACCACGACCCCGTGCACTCTCTCTCTCTCTCTCTCTCTTATATACATAAACATAAGCATAAGCATAAATGTATATGTTCATACCCAAGAAAACCCATATCTACCGCTGGATTTTACTGGGGTGGATGATTAGAGGTTAACACAACATGTACGAGAATTGAGTGTGAAACAGGTAGTAGTAGCAGCAGTAAAAAAGTAAAAACTAAAAACTAAAAAGCCACCGTTAGATTACTTTGATACACAGTAAATAATATAATAATAGGCGGTGTAATAATGTAAATACATATAACGTAGATTAGGATGGTCGTACGAGTCAATGAATGAGAAAAAATAATGATGACATAAATTATTGAATAGAAAAGGAATCAAAAGTAAAGAGGGGGAGCTAAAAGCGAGTCAGAGGAGTGGTTGAGTTATTGAGCTGCCCGATAATAGAAACACCCAATTTAATATCTCACAACCCTTTTTATTTATTTATTTATTTCCAATGAATAATAAAATATATTTTAAATTTAAATTCTTTAAAAAGATATTATATGCTGTGGTTGTAGTACTTGTGAGACTCATTAAATTTCTCTCTTCTATTTTTATTTTTAGTTAATTTTTAATTTATTTTCATGAAAAAAGGACCCTCGTCTGGCGTGTCACTTTTAGGAGGGGCGAGTTATTCGAGGCGATGACCGCAGATACAGTCAGGGTCCATGCTCCTCCTTTTTCACCTCACCTGGCCTTTTCTTTTTTTTACCCATCCCAATTCCTCGGCGACTATTTGGATTGGTCAAAATCACTATAAATCCTCGGTTAATCGCAATTCCCTTCTTCTGAGGTTATTACAATTTGTCGATTTTTATAAGTGAATTAATGGCAATTAATACTCGGTTAAATTTGGGCATGATTTTTATGCAGTAATGTTGTAGCATGCAGTTTATTCTTTTGATGCATAGTTGATTTTGATGGTAATTAAGATGTTATGAATCCAATGGGTGTCTTTAAAACTGCCATTAATGAGACAAACATGCAAAGCTTCATCTTTCTCTACAGGCTTCCTCGGATGTTATAGCAAATTTTTACTATGAAACAAATTTCAACTGAATTTTTGGACTTTTTACACAAGTAACCCAATATTCACAACAAAACTAAGCATACCCAGTGTCTTATATCTTTATATTTTTTCCAATTACATACATCAAACTAAAACTATATATACAGTGTTAATTAATGTTGAATTTTATAAGTTATTTGGGTTTAGAAAATGGAGATTGAAGAAAAACATTATATATAGTTTTGGATTATAGCATAAGATTAGAAGTCTCAATGTCAAGATTGAGACTTGGCACAACTATCCTTTTCAATACAGGTAGCACCAGTGTTGTGAAAGGGTCGGGTCCAGTTTTATATATCTTTCATCTTGGTTCTTGATTATTGTGGTTTCAAACATTTACAGTTAATTAGTTTCATTGTAATCCTATGGTAATAATAATTTACACTTACACATTTGGATTTACCCTACCTAAAAAGAAAATTATGACCCACCAATTACAAATTATTAATTTGGGTTATATTTAGTTTTAAATTATTAATAAAAATAATAATAATAATAATAATTGACTTGTAATGTCCAGCAGTGGGCATATTGCCATTGTCATTGTCATGCAAGTTGCATATGAAATAAAGAGCTACAATCCCTCCCTTCTACATGCCATGATCAATCTTAGTCTACTGTGATTAAACGTTTAAACATGTAATTTGCTGTAGATGAAAAGGGTTTTGAAATTGAAATTAAAATTTTTCAATAATTGATCGTGTAATAAAGAAGAAAAAAGAAAAATCACGTGCAGTGAGAGCCACAAAAAATTACTATTTACTTATATCACTCCCACCATGATAAGACTTTGAATAAAAAATTCACGAAGAGCTGAAATCTCGTGCTTGGTGTTTCATAAAGTAAATGAAAAAACAGTCTTCTTCTTTTTTATTTATTATTATTATTTTTTTAATGCTGTTTTAAATTTCTTTTGTCACTATTTCATGCCAAGTGTACTATTTTTGCATTGTATACCTATACTCCTGCAAATGGCAGCGAGGATGATGTTCAGTTTTTCTTCTTTTTTTTTTCTTTTTTTCTTTTTTTTTTCAAAATTTATGCATCTATATCGACACATATTATATCTCCAGAAATTAACTAGGTGATATGTATTATGTATACTAAAGTATAGATAGAGATAGATATATTTGTAGAGAAATTAGGCAGATGAATTAATTAGTTGGTGATGAATAAAAAAAAGTAAGAGGTTTGAAATTGATGAAGCAAAGACTTATTATAAATAAATTAAAAGGGATTTTTCAAAAATAGATAATATATATGGTGTGTGTCTGGGTTGGTGCTTAGATTAGGGTTAGCTTCATGTCCATCAATTCATGTGTCTACTGTGTCTCAGAGTGACAAACGGAGAGGACGATACTGGCTCCACATTTCAACGCTTTTACAGTCTCGAAAATTGTGTCCCTACACACACACACACACACACACACATATACATACACAAACAAACAACCCATAAATGCCAAATCCCCCCTGCATCTTCAACCCCAGCTAGCTACCTTCTCCACTCCCAATTTCAATTCAATTCCCCATTTTTATATTTACATTCTTATTATTATATTTACTATGTAATAGATACTACATATCTTACACATAATAACATTCCAATTTCAAATTAAAAGGCAGACACATTGCATGGCAACTCTTTAAGTTGTCCATGGCGCCTTAAATAGTAAAGCTTGTTTAATTAATTCATTTCCACCAATGCCACTATACCTTACCAGCTGGGTCCATATCTTCAATCTTCTTCACATGCATGGCCACGTTCTTTCTCTCTTCTCTCTCTTTCTCTCTCTCTCTCTATATAGATATATCCATATATATAGTGTATATATATGTATTAAAGACACATGAAAAGAGAGAGAGAGAGAGAGAGAGGAGAAATTTTTAAAAAATATGTTAATTATAAAGGCGAGAGAGTAGAGAAGGAGTAGTTGAAAAGAAGGGGAAAAGGGCAAGCAGCAAGCTTTTTAGAGAGAAAGCTTTTTGCCACTCAAGTCAAGTTGGTGCATGGATCGAGGAAAGGAAGAGAAGACATACTCCAACGTTTCAAAAACCAGTGCTTACGTTCCTTTTTGCATATACCTAATTAATATCCATTTTCTTTCCTTTCTTTTTTTTTTTTCTCTAGAAAATTAAATACATATACATAGACCATCACATATGTACACATAATCTGATTTAATTGTAGCGGCATTCACAATTATTAATTGAGATGAATAGGTATACAGATGATAGGGTGTAGCATCGTAATTAGGGAAAGTGATAAATACTTTTTTAGGCCTCTTTTCTAATTTGTTTTCTTTAATTCTTACATACATTTCAGCATTTAAATCTTCTCCTCTACAGGAAGCACCCACTCTAACATATAATTAATCAAATAGAGGAAAGTTTTATCAACCTGTATTATCTAACTTACATACATGTATATTTATATTACATCTTCTTCGTTATGTTCTATTTACTAATGAAATATTTTTATTGTGGTTATATTTTAATTTATTGGAAAGTAAACTAAATCTCTATACCAAAATTGAAATAAATATTTTCATATAAGTCTCACAATAAATTCTGCTTCCAGCTTCCTAGCTTGCTAATGTATATATATAGTCCTGATTTTTTTAATTAACCTAAATTTATTAATTAAACTTAATGTTGATATTAATTATAAATTTCTGAATTAGATTAATACATTACATAGAATTTTATGAAACAATACATTTTTAATACTTTTTGATGGACTCTCTTCTTAGTAAAAGTCTTTCTCCTAAGATCTTTTCTTTTAAAACTATATAACAAGTCTTATGAAAAAATTTAGAAGACGAATCAATAAGTTTTTTTTCGACCTCTTAGTTAGAATTCTTTCATTTGTTCATTTAATCACTGAGCAAATAAAAAAATCTATAATAGATGTCTAGAGAATACAAAAGGTAATTAATTTCAAGGAGTGCCAGTCAAATCTGTCTATTTCTGAACTTGACTTTTCATAATCAATATTTCAGGTATGTATCTCAAGGCTTTCTTTGGAACTGTTTAATAAAAATAATGTTTTTACAATCGCATGCAAGATAAGAATAGTCTTTGATGAGGACTTTACAAGAACAAATTGCTTATGGGTTAACTATATAAGGGTGATGATTTTTATTAATGTCTTAAATCCTCTACCTCAAAGGTTATTTCTTACTAAGCCTAATAACTCCTAGCATTGGGCCCAATTTCATTATGAACTTCTATTCGACTTTTGTTATCTCTGCGATATGATTGATCATGAGAATAAAGATTATCTTTAAGCCAAGCCTTCCATTGTTAAATACCCTTAAGGTTATAAGCTGTGGATGAGACAGACACAGCAAGAGTTGTTAGATTTTTTTCGACATGTGAGCTTAATATGGGACTCAATATACATATCGAGTTATCAATTTAATGAGTCCATTTAAAAGTGATCAAATACAATTAAACAGCATTGCGTCTTAATGCATCGGGTTTAAGTGTGGACTTGTAATGTGCAACTATTATTTTTATAGTATTCTTATTTTATTATGAGCGAAATAGAAATTGCAAACGTTTGTCATATTAAAAGATAATTATGATCCTTGAATCAAAAGTTTGTTATTTTTATTTTTTAAAAATTTCATCACCAGAAAAAAATTAGTTATTAAGATATCGTGTTGATTCCAAAGATTCTACCGCATGACGCAAACAATTTTTTCACTATAAATTCAAGTACGTTTCTATTTACATTTATTATTAATTTAGTACAAAATTGCCTGTTTAAATTTACATATATATTGATTTGAAAAATATTATTATTTTAAGAAGTAATATCAAAGCTACTCTCTTATTGAATCTTTGAGATTCAAGATTTAATTTTTTTTTTAGAATCGAAAATATATGAATTATGTTTTATTTTCAGATAAATATATCAATAGAAAATTAAAACATTTTTAAATCTAAATTTTTCTTACATGTTTGGCTTAGTTCATTTATGTGTATCTATATATGTGCATATATATATATATATATATATATATATTTGGTTTAAAAAAATGGAGTAGCAGCCATGGCTGTCACGCAAGGAAGGAAAAAGCGGCAACCGCGTATTTTTCAGAAGATTGTCGTAGTAGGACAAAGAAAAGCAGTAGCCTTCGGCCGCTGCAAGTTGAAGATGATGTGAAAAACCTGAAATCCCATAAAAAGGAACCCAAACCACAAAATTCCAAACACCAAAAATTTGAAAAAGATTACACCATTAGTGCAAAATGGTCTCCCGACTGTTCGATAGTCGAAACGGCTGCCAAATCTCGTGTGTAATGGCCAAATTTCTTAGCCGTTACAGAGGCAGCCATAACACCCCTTCGGGCATGAGGAGAGACGAGAAAAAATGGTTGGATTTCGGGCAAAGCCCGAATCGATTTTAATGTTTAGTTTGTT
>NW_019014548.1:293308-305002 GCF_000150535.2 Carica papaya
CCCCACGGGAGGTTAATCCTATAGGCACTTGGGCTATGTTTTCTTTATTCCTATTATTTCTAGTTCACTAGAGGGACATTCTCATATCCCTATTGGGCATCTTGATTTACTGTGTAAGGAATGTAAACCCTAAACTCATAATTATTTATGCTATTATTTTAGTAATTCAATATATCTTTTTCCACTAAGTTTTGGGCCTTTACACCCACAAATCCAAATGAGGGTTCAGTGGAATATTAAAGGTAATTATTCTTAAGGAGTGCCAGTCATATCTATTTATTTCTAAACTTGACTTCTTATAATTAGTATTTTTGGTACATATCTTAAGGCTTCCTTTAGGATTATTTAATAAAGATAATGTTTTTGTGGTCGCATGTAAGATAAGATGGTCCTTGATGTGAACTTTTCAAGAACGTAGTGCTTATGTGTTGACTATATAAAGGCCAAGGTTTCTATAAATGTCTTAAATCCTGTAGCTCTTTCTTACTAACCCTAATAACTCCCAACATTAAGTCCAATTTCATTATGAACTTTTACTTGACTTTTGTTATCTTTGCAATAAGATTGATCATGAGAATATGGATTATCTTTAAGCCAAACCTTCCATTGTTAAATTATTTCAAGATAATTGGCTCAAAGCCTATAGGCCATGTATGATAATAGATACACTTCTGCAACTAACCAACCCATAGAAAGTTGGTAACTAGATTGAGCAAGAGCTTCTACAGGACTTGAAAAATAAGGAAAGTCTAGATAATAAGATCAATTCATTCATGTTCCTTGTCATTAGAGTTGCTTGTTATGTGTAAAGGAGAAGGTTCATCAAACACTATGCTGAAAGCTCATTACACCAAGCCAATGTGTCTATAAGCACCAGACAAGACATTGTAGAATCATGATTGGACAAAAAAGATTTAAGATAGGTACAATTACAAATACTGAGACAGCTCATTAGTATAATCCTCTTATCATAGAAACTATTAATCTTCATGCTTCTCTCATTAAATGCAATCTATTAAATAGTGGTCTCACTCAAATAAGACTTTAAGATAACATAATGGACAAGATTCAAGGAACTCAGGCATCAGACCTCCTAAGCTACCAACCTAGCAACCATATCTGTATAACATAGCATTAACTTGGAAAGATGAAAATGATCCAAGCATCCATTGCAAATTGACAAATCTAAAGCCCATGAAATTATTAAAATAAGATTGGGGATGACAAATAACATCAAAAGCAAATTTTTTATCTATCCCTAGTTGACCCGACTCTTCTTCCAATCCCAATTACAAATTTTTAAAGCAGCACTTTAAGAAGGTTATCATTGAAAAAACGAGCAAGGCTAAACAAGCTAGCAAGCACTCTAAACAACTCAAACTTATGAAACCCCCACAATTTTAAATGAGGGTTCAACAGCAATCGTAGTGCCTCATCTAGGGCTATAAATTTCTTCTATGTAAAGTATAGAGGATTGGATTGAAACTCTCATGTTCATGCATTAAGAGCCTTTGTTAATAGATATAGTATTGAGCTTATGTTTTTTGTTGAAACAAAAGTAGCAAAGGAGAAAATGATAGTTATTTAAAGGAAAATGAGATTTGAACATTTTGTTATACATGAACTAGATGGTTTCAAGTGAAAATTGTGTTTATCATGAAAAGAACAATTCATATAGAAGTAGTACACATGGATCAAAGAATAATCTATGATGCTATAATTAATAAAGTTAAGGAGCTGAAGTGGTTCTTTTCTAGTATTTATGGGTCGATACATGTGCTTCAAAAACGAGCTTTCTCGATAAAGCTTATGCATATAAGTTCTTTTATTCAACTTCTTAAGCTCCTAATGGGGGATTTTGAAATAACCTTAAAGTTGAAAGAAAGAAATCGCAGGGTAGAAAATCATTGGTGCTATCACTAAATTATTGGAGATATATACAACAATTGGGTCTTATTGATTTAAGTTTCTCTTGGAATCCCTTTACATGGAGTAATCATAGGACCAGTTTACTTAATCATCAAGCCAAAATCAAACATGACCTTGCCTCTATTGAATGGTTACAAAAAGTTTTAATAGCCCAATTATTCCATAAGGAATCTAATTTTTCTAATCCAATAATTTTATCTCTTGTTAAATAGTATCATGCTCCTAAGAAACAAATCAAGTTCAAGGAAGCATGGTTTAAGAATAGTTTATGTGGCAATATTATTAAGGTTGCATGGAAAACGCAAATAAAAGGCTCTAGTGCAATTCAATGCCTCCAAAAGCTTAAGTCAGTACACAGAGCTCTAATGATTTGGAAAAACATCATTTTAACAATACATAAGAAAACCTCTTGAATGGAACTAGAGCTTCAGTAGAATCAATAACAAGAGGCTCCATTGAGAATATTAGTAAGGATGCTAATATGAAGTTAAAAATACTTGAAATGTAAAAACATGAAGAATTTTGAGGCAATTAGTAAGGGAAAAAATAAGTGGAGTCTACTAATCTCAATACTAGATATTTTAATCTTACAACCATAACTCGTAAGTAATAGAACACAATAAATATTGTTACAGATGAAAAAGGCAACCAATATATGGATCCAAATGTTATTGCTAACCATTTTAAAACAACCTATGCCATACTATCTAACAGTAAAAATCTTATTTTCTATACGGATATGGATCACTTTTTTCCACTTACGATTACCATTGAAAAGACCTTTTTCTATCTAGCATTCCCACTTAATAAAAAGTTTTTAAGGTTGTAAAGGACATAGGTGCTCATAACACTCCTAGGCTAGATTGTTTTTCTGCCATCTTCTATTGTGTCTACTAAAGCACTATCAAGAAAGAAGTACTTAAAGTACTATAACAGTTTTTAAGTTTTGGTTTGATTCCTAAACAACTTAATCATATTAATATTATGATTGTTCCTAAGTATGAAAGAGCAAATAAGGATGAAGATTTTAGACCCATTTCACTATGCAATGTCATTTATCAAATCCTACCTAACATTCTAGCCACCAAGCTATGGTCTATAATGCAAAACATTATCTCACATATGCAGGCTATTTTTTTTAAAGGTCAAAACATTCAAGACTATGATTATTACTCATGAGCTAATGCGTTCAATGCAAAAACAAAAAAAGATAAAAAACAAAGTTGGGTTGCTATTAAATGTGATATGAAAAATCTTTTCATCAAGTAAAATGATATTTCTTTAAAAAAATCCTCCATAATATGGCTTTTCTATGTAGGTAATAAGTCTTATGTAGTGCATTACCATTATTTCTTACTAACTTCTTATCAATGTCACACCTTATAATTTTTCCAATCTAAAAATATGAATTTGGCAATGAGATCTTTTATCTCTCTATTTATTTCTGCTGTATACTAAAACACTTTCCTGAATGTTAAGTAGTACTTAGATAAATGACTCAATTAGTGGTACTAAAGTGGTTAAAAATGCCCTATCCATTAACCATCTATGATTTACAGATGATTTGCTTATATTTTTTCATGGTAACTCTCAATATCTTAAAAACTTGCTAAAAGTTTTAGAGAGGTACTCCAATTGGTTAGGTCAAAAACTAAAATTTCAAAAATCATCCTTTTTTACAATAAGAATATTTTCATAAAAGCTTAACAAGCATTTTAAATAATTTATTAAACTTGAAGCATGCTTAAAAAGCACTAAGTATTTAGGATTACAACCCATGCGAAAGTAAATCAACTTAATTGATTTTAGTGAACTTCTTCTAAGTTCGAGCACTAATTAGCTAGATGGAAAAAGAAGTTTTCTCCCTTATGTTGGGTGTGCTATATTAGTCAGGTATATTCTAAATATTATCCCCTCCTTTTATATATATGTTTTTCTTCTCCCTCGAAAAGTGTGTTAGTTTACGGGTAAGATACATAGATGTTTTCGGTGGAATTATAAAAAGGAAAAAACTAAGGATTTACTTTATTCAGTTGGACTAATATTTGCAAGTTTAATCCTCTAAAGGGTCGATTTTTTGCAACTTAAAGGCTTTTAACATGACTCTCATAAGTAAACTTTCTTAGAAGCTCATTATGGGGACAATAGACCTTGGGTACAATTCTTCAAGTCCAAATATTTGGGGCATTTTGATTTCTTTCTTTGTTTGTTTATAAGGATAGATAATTAGTTAAAGTTGAAATTAGTAATTATGGTCAATTGAATGACATAATCAAATTGGATTTTTCAAGAAAAATGTGAAATAATTTTGTTTAAATGTATTTAGATTGATATGAACAGAGGCTGCAAAAACTGTTTTAGTTCAATACTAGTAATTTTTCTTATCAAACATATACTAGTAATGATCTTACCAATGCTATATTTATGTTTACTTCCCAAGGTAAAAAGTGTGTTAGACGAGAAATATAAAAATTAGCTCGTGGTTAAATACATAAAAATTAGAGATATAAATTATATGGGCAATCAGTTATCAGCAGATTATAAGAACAATCTCTTGATGGAGAACGATGGGTTAAAGAAGATCTTGATTATGATGATAATAATCGTATATATATTACACCAGATTTGGAGAATGAGGACATAGAGGAATGAACTTGATAATTATTAAAATGAGGTTTTCATTTCATTAATATATTTATTTTATTTAATTTGATAAATTACTTATTGTTAATTGTTTTAGTTGTGACGTTTTGCAGTTCCCCAAAGAAAAACCACGCTGCCAAACACAACTGAATTAGAAAATACAATATAAATTAAAATTAAAATACAGTAGAAGCTATTCATCTTTTCTACAACATGTAACATAATTTACATTACAAGATTACAAAATTTTGTAGAGTCCACAACTGAACTAAAACTCACTAGATAAAACTAAAACATGAAAATTTTAATTTGGGTCTTTAAATTATCTTCCTCGGCCTTATCTGAAAATGATTAAAATTTGAATGAAATGAGAAAAACAACAGACTCAGTACGTATATCTAATAGACTACACCCTAAGCATGCAATATACCAACATACAGTCAATTAGAACTATAAAACTTTTCTTTCCCTTTATCTTTAAAAACCATGAAATACAGATATATTTCAGTTCCTATCTCATCTCTCATTGTTCTACTAATTTCAACTAGTCTTTTCCTCTTACTACTCTCTTTTACTAGTTATCTCTCAAAATTCATCTTTCTCATTATTTTCTCATTATCCTCCTAATTTCTTTCCTTTCTTAATTCCCTAATTGTAACCACTCATATCGCATACGATTATCACATCACATATGGTTCCAAAATGATGTTCATCCACCAGTTTCCCTCTAATCCAAATTTATCCCACAAATTCACATACAGAATTACTGCAAATTTTTGGTTAAATCGAGACATCTGTAACCCCTTTAATATTATTAAAGTTTTAGAGTTTCTTTGAGATTACATGGGTGAATTCGTTATCCAAATTGGTACCATTATGAGATTAGATTCCTACTATCACAGAGATGCACTCACACAGTCAAACACACATTGGTCATAACAGTCTGTCGCCAGGTGGCCCAGAACATAACACATACCCCAGCCACATCTAGAAGGTTTCTATCCACCCAATGATATAGTTCACACAACGCTAAATTTCAGCATACCAATATTAAACCGGGTATCTCTAATTTTGCTTCTTCAAGGTTTTTTTTGTTTTATTTTTCTTCCTATTCTACTTAAGATTGATATTATTTTTTTTTCTAACAAACTAATTATATTTTCTTGAAACTTTGTGCACTTTCTTAGTTAACTTTATTTTATATCTCATACTATTCTAATTATCTCAATTTGTCTCTTTTTCATCCTTACAGAACTCACTAACTCCTCTTAATCATACACTTTTTTGGTTATTATAATTTATTTAGTTATCATTTTATTTATTATTCATGTTTTAACGTTTTTATTATTTTTAGTTTTTAGCTTTATTAGTTTTATTTAGAATTCCTAATTTGATTTAAGAATATGTATTTCTTTTTGTTGATCATATTTTATTTGTGAGAGTTATTTTATGTGTTATAATCTTATTGGTGAATTTGCACTAATTATTAATTTTTTACTCAAACTATTCAACTCATCATACTATCAACCATAAAACATGATACAATATTTAGAACATACAATCTTCATTCAACAATCAAGCAACAAGCAAATGACAAATTAACACATCTAGTATCACTATTTTCTAATTTTTTCTACTTACTTGATTATCAATTCCGATTCCTTAATTTTATAAACCTTAATAAAAACTTAATTAGATTTTTTTCTTGAAAACATTTTTTGAAAACATATGAATGTGACTTCGAGATAACTACTAGATATACTTACAGACTTTGGGGCTAAATGATTTCGATTTGCGTTCTAAACACCATCCAAATATTAACAGAAACCTGCACAACAACTAAGCCTTCTCAAGTCAGCGACAATTCTACAACTATTCAAGACACTAAAGGAATCATTCAATTTAACATTTTTTTTATTTTGTTTATTTAATTAATTACATAATTTTGTAAATAAGACTTTCTTATCATTTTATATTAATCTTGTTTTAATTAATTAATAATTTATTTTTAATTTATTTTATCTATTATTTATTCAACTCTAAAAGAAATCATAATAAATATTCTTTTCCTATTTCCTTAACTTATTTTCTTATATCATTTATTCTATTCAAAATAAAATTTATTAATTTGTTTACTTATTTATTAAATCAAAAGATTTCCAAAATTTATTTCTTTTAGTATTTTAAATTATCTTTACCTAAGTATTATAGATTATGGCTAAATTAATCTACTTATCAATTACTCATCCAATCAAATTTAATTTTGTATTCAATTAAATTCAACTCTCCTAACTATCATAATTTACCTAATTCTTAATTGAATTTTAATTTATTTTTTCTTCTCCCATATATATACACACACACATACATATGCTTATATATTTTTATACACACAACACATACTCATTTATTATGTACATATATATATATATATCATATTATTTTTATTTATTTATTTTATAAGATACAATTATGTAATTATAATTATAAAACTTATAACATTACTTATATATATATATATAATCTCCCTCCATTACCATTTATTTTTAAAACATATGTTTATATTTTGTGTTAATCATATTTATCTTTATTAAAATCCATTTCTATATATATAAACTATACCTACATATATTATTAAATTAAACACAAATACACCATGCATACTTATATATATACTTATTTACACACTCATTTTTTTTATCTAAATTTATTCATTTATCATATTCTTCTACTCTTATAACTTACACTATATTCTAAATTTTATGACTATAATTATAAAGTTTATTATTGTTATTTTATATATATATATATATATACCATCATGTATTATTGTTTATATATATAAATACTTATTGACATAGATTATACATGCATACAAAATATTATTTTAATCATATAAACCCATACATGCATTAATTTATACATAATTATATGTGTGTATATATATATATTTATACATACACACGTGAAAAATATACATACACAATGTATCTATATATTTACATATATATATATATGTTTCCCTTCATACATTTACGTCAAAATGATGCAAATAAATATATTTTCACATATTCATTATAATTTATATATGTATATCTCATATGCATAATATATATATATATACTATATATATATCCTAGATAAATATATATATATATATATATAACTTAATTTTTATCACCCTCTCATTACACCAAACTATTCTCATTATCTCTTTATTTAAGTTCAAGTTTTTCATTTAGAATCAATCAAACCTAAAATATTTTTATTTTAAACATCATGCATGTTATTGTAAACTATTTAAAAAGAGAATCATGAAAGAAGAAAAAAAAAATTCACATTTGGAGCGTTCGGAAGAAGAAGGGGTGATCACACGGTAGTTAGGCCACCCGCAGTGTCCCCTCTCAACTTTCTTCTTTCCTCCGCCACGCCAATCGTCTCAATGTTTCCTCACTCTTTTCTTCCCGTCATTTCTCTCCCTCTCCTCTCCATTCTTCTTTTCTTCTCTTATTTCTCTTTTATTTGGTGGATTGAAAGAGAGAAAAAAATGTTTTGTTTGGTATTTATATGATGGGGCGAAGGAATAAAGATGATGAGGTGGCAACCTAAGAGTGGGAGGGAATCTTCCCATTTTCAAATCTTTCCATGTTTCAATCTCACATGCACCCACTCTTATTTGATTGGTCATTTTCATTATTGTGAATTTTTAATTCTAATTTATTTTTTTATTTCTTTTTTTTTTTGTTTTTATATTCATTTTATAATATTTAAATTAATTAATTTATAAAATTTAATATTTTTTAATCAATTTTTAAATTAATTAATTTTTTAACTTTTTTTCTAATTTAATTTTATTACTTTATTAATTTCAATATTTTCTAATTATTTTTTTAAAAAATTTATTTTATTTTACTAGTTACAAGTTTCAATATATATTTTAAAGGTATTTTTTAAATTTTTAAATAAATTATTTTTAAATTTAATTAGTTTTATATATTTTTTAATTTTTTTATCAAATTTCATAAATAAAATTCAGAATCTAATTTCCCGGACTGTTATATTAGTATTGTGAACTTATTAAATATTACTGTTTAGAATTTAAAAAAAAAAAAAGGGCAAATTTTTAAATAATTTTTCTTACTTATTAGGTTCTGTTAATTATTAATTTCATCTTACAATATTAGGAAATGAATGAAAGAAATAGAAACAATCGAGCTAAATATGAAGGTTCTCATTGTCTCGGGAAAAAAAAAGCTTCCTAATAATTGTCGAACAAAATGTATTATGTAAATGTTAGTGGATTATCATAATGATTAATTTCACGGTGTTACTTGGTTAGGAATTTTTGTTTCTTAGTCCACATATTATATTAAGCAAGGTTAATTAGATTTATCTTTTATTTCATAAGATGAAAGATAATAATGGAAAAGCTCTGGGCAATTATGATATTATAATTTTGTCTGACTTAGTTTATTTTTTTATTTTAATTTATTTTAAGATTTAGAATTATTATTATTATCAACTACTATTATTATGTAAAAAAAATAAAAAGAGAAAGAAAATGAAAGAGAGAAAATATTAAAAATATAAGAAAAAATGATATTAGGAAAATGAAAAAGAAAAATATAAAGAAAAGAAGAGAAACAAAGGGGTCTACGCTTCCCATTTAAAAGCCAACCACCAAGTTTTCCTTCTAAACCAAAGCCTAGATCCCATTCGGCCCGAAAGCCTATTCCTATTCGGCCAGCCATTTCATCCGCCGAACAGCGCTGTTTCAAGAGTGGGCTTAAAGCGTTCTTTTAGCCCAACAATTTCGTGGGATAGAGTGGCAAAACTGGCCTTTGGTGATTCCACAAGCTTCAGCGAGAGAGAGAGCGAGAGCTGTTGGTGAGGAAGGCACGTGAAGAAGGTGAGCCGCGCAGCGGGGATCAAGACCGAGAGAAGCTTCGATATTTTGTTGCTGGAACGTGTGAATTATGGAATGTCTACAAGAGAGAAAAGCTTGCGTGATTTTTACTGAAGGAGGGACGCGTAGCAAACAGGCGAAGCTTTTGAAGTCTGGGTGTAAAAAAGAAGGGGGAAAAGGGAAGGCATTTCTTCTTCCTCTGGGACGAGAGAGCAGAGTGAGACTGAGGGGAAAGAAGAAATGCATTATACAATGGATGCTTTCTTCTGGTGGTCTTTATGCATGTTAATAGTATTCTTAGCTAAATGCATTATACAACATCTAGCAAATTTCTTGAGTGTTCACTAAACTCATAAGATTTACTAGATTAGATGAGAATCATGTTGGAATACTTTGCTACTCTTGGGTTTTACCACTGCGGATCTCCTTCTGTAGTTCTTCACATGCAATACAGATGATTAGGGAAGCTAGAAGAGGATGATGCTATTACTTTTTGCCAAATGAAGGAAATTAGTGTAGTTCTATTTTTTTTTTTTTTTTTTTAAAAAAAAGACTTAATTAGGATGATAAAGTGTAATAACCTTTGGATCAATGAAGTCTTTAAGTAAATTGTTTTTATATGAGAGTTAACATTTTCCTTCTCGCATCATTGATGTGATTAAACAAAAAGTGATCAAAAAGCTTCCATGGTAAGTTTAATTACTCTTGAATTTCATGCATCATTATTGAGTCTGCTCTGTGGTTAATAGAGAAATGGTGAATATTTTGACTAGAAGCCCATCTAATTTTGGAGACTTCATCTTTATTTTTCTTGTGTTAAATTTTACATATGTCTTTTCCTTTGGATGTAATCTAACTCTTGACATGAGTTATAAATTATTAAATTAGTGTTGTAAATTATTATATTAATTGCTAAATTACTAGATTGGTACTATAAATTACTAGATTAGTATCACAATTATAGAAACTTAATTAGCTAATTTTTTTTGTAATAATTTGTATTTCTTTTTCTGTGATGTAATTGTATCTATATGTTGCCTCTGAATAGAGAATAATAGATATCCCTGAATTATTTATAAACTCTATTGTAAAGGCTCGAGACCTTAAAGAAAATAAATTTATAATTTAAATACGGAAGCAGATAATAGAGTTAAGATTTATATTTCTTATACAAGAATTTAGAATGCCCAATAGGGCTACGAGAATATCTCTTCTAAAATATAAATGAAAATTAAAGAAAATGTGAATAATAAGCATCATAAGACAACCTTCACTAGGATTTGAAGAGAGTTCGAGTGGTAAACTACTCACAATTCTCTTACTGATTGGGATCTGGATTTTTGTTTTCTTGATCTAAAATGGTTACCTGCTTACTGGTACCACTAGGAATCCATAGGGATGTCCCCTTACGCGTAAACTAAATATCCAATTTTATCAATTAATCGACCGTCCTCATATCTCGTCTAGTAATGGGCACCAAACATTTTATCGTATCGATATCTTATCCGGTATAGGACTTCCTAACCCTATTCGACTGAAGTAATGTTCAAGGCAGGGTTCTTTATATATCGGGCCTGTCCGTGCTTTTCTAAAATATCTAGTAAGTCTTTCACATAAAGATCTCCATTAACAAAATAAATATTAAGCACATACCAACGTCTCATGTCATATTCACTAATCAATTTAAACCACATTTAAACAAATGATTTAATTTATCATAACCAATAACTAAGTAACAAGATAACTAGATAAATCATACAGGAAGGGACCAAATGAACCAAATAATCGAGAAGGCTATAAAAACTATCAGTGTAAACATGTACAGTATAATAGTAAGTAATTTAAGCAGTATAAAAAAATAAACAGAGAATCAAGACAAATGTGAACTAACCAGTTCCGGCTCCACTAGTGATCTATAATATTTTTAGAGTTTTTTTAATTTTTCACAAAATAAACAATTATCGATTATTAATTCTCAATTTACCGTAACTAAAAATAGGGTGAGGGATCCTTACTCGGATCGGTATTTCAAAATGTCGAACTGTCCACTACACCTCCCAACGGGTCCCGAGTTTCCTGAATTTTTCCTGCAAGAACCTAAAATACTAGTCACATACCTAAAAATACTGGTGTTAAAAATCCTTTTCGGTAAATTTTAGGGTTCTAATACCGCGACGGTTCGCCTCGACGTAACTGATTTTAGCTGATTTTACATG
>NW_019014548.1:353863-366628 GCF_000150535.2 Carica papaya
TAAAAGATGTCATAATTTTTTCTTTTATTGGAAATTCGATTTTAAACACTATCAGGCCCAAATAGAAACAAAAAAGTGGTGGGTTAATGGAAAAATACGGACAAATCCCAATGGTGCTGCCGTGGGAAAAAGCAAAAACCACCTCCGATGAGACCCTTTTTGATTCCTGTTTCGTGTAATTTTTTCCACCATTGTAATTACCATTCCTTTCTCTACAGGTTGACCGAAGCAAAAAATCCAATCACGAAGGTGAGCCAGCGGAGCTACCATCCGGAGAACCCCGTCGCTGGTAAGTTTCAGTTTTTCGACTTTTTTTTGCCAACCGAGGACCCTCAATGTGTTTTCTCACCGGAATTAGTACAAAATCGGTCGAATTCGGTCAAAAACAGCCGAAAACAGCCAACCCGAGGCAAACTGCTGCCGTGAGCGGCGGTACCATCGCCAGAGCACGGCGGAGCTGCCGTGCTAAAATCCTGGAATATGCTAAAAAAAGGTTCCTAACACTGATTTTGAATCTTTTGGGATATTTCTAGATACTTGAAGCGCGTTTTAATCCCCGAAGGAAAATTCAGGGAACCCGAGGACCGCTAGTAGGCACAGTCAAAAGTTAGCATCTTGGACATCAGTTTGAATAAAAATCCCTCACCTTATTTCCTATTATGGAATTGAAGTTTAATTTTAAATAATATGATATTTTGTGAAAGTTAAAAAATATTCATAATTAATTATAGGTTACTAATGGAGTCGGAACCGGTTATTTACTATTATTTTCTATGTTTAACTGATTACTTGATTTTACAGTTTTTGAGTGCATGATAATATATTAAAATTGGTTTGATGATGCGATTGTATTCCTTTGATGCATATTTTGCTTTTTTTGTGTGACTACGGTTGAGTTGGAAAACTGAAAATTAAAAGTAAACGAAAAATTATTTGATTAAGTGGATGGATGAAACGGCAGCCTTAATAGATATATTGGGAGATGGTGGATGGACCGGGTACATAGGGAACTCTACCGTTAATGTTGCCTTATATCGGACGGGGTATCGAGGTTTGGTAATTTAGTACTTATACCGGACGGGGTATGAGTACAATCCGTTTTACCCTCATACCGGACGGGGTATTAAGGGATGGTATCTTTTGGTGCTCATATCAGACGGGGTATGAAGATGATCCGTTTCACCATCATACCAGACGGGGCATTAAGGGATAATATCTTTTGGCGCTCATACCAGACAGGGTATTAAGGGATAGTATCTTTTGGCACTCATACCAGACAGGGTATGGGGATGGTCCGTTAATTGAAAATATAAAAAAAAGAGTTCATGCATAGTAGGGACATCCTTATGGAGCCTCATAGATACTAGTAGGCTGATAAAATGGAAGATTGATGTTCCGACTGATCGTATATGAAATTATGATATGTGTTACGTTATTAACTCTATAGGTTAGTTTTGGTAATCTCGCTACAGTAAGTATGCGGTAAATGATTTTATTTATGACAAACGAATTTACTTAAATTGAGAGCTCCATTAATTATTTTTATGATTTCTACCAACGTTCATTTCTGTGTCGGTAAGTAGTGTGATATTCTTATTAAGCTAGTATAGCTCACTCTTTCATTAACCATTTCAGATCAAGAGGATCAGGATCCAGAGCCCGATCCACAAGAGGGTTGCGAGTAGGACGTTCAGTTTGTTTACTTTTAATTTACTTCTTTAGTTATTAGTTGTTCTTTTAGAAGGATTATTCTCGTAAGCCCTATTTGATACTTTCAGTTATTATGTAAGGAATGTAAACCCTAATTTATTATTTCACTTCCGCACTAAATTTATAATTTATCACCTTTAGAGTTCACGGGTCATTATAGTTAGTATCAGAGCCAGGTTCCTCGGAACCATTCCTTACACAAAATCCTTAAAAAACACTAAAAACAATGAATTATCATTCAACTGTTCCTTGTGAAATGCAGGTACAGATAGATGAGGAGATGAAAACCCCCACTAAACCGAGTATCCCAGGAGTGTTCGCTTTGAGAGACTGTTGACCGGTTATTTGAGATGCTAGAGAGACTCATAGCTGCCCAGTAGGCCCGGTAAGAAAGGAGGGAGCTACCTGACCCTCCTCCGCTACCACAGGTTGAGCCACCCTACAGCGAGAGGATCTTGAGCCACCCCGGTACGATCTTACTCCCCCACAGTACCATCCAGCTCCACCACAGTATGATCCGGTGCCCCAGCCATAGTTCCACCTAGCACCACCACAGTATAGCTTGGTGCCCGATCTGCATCACCCGACACCACTATAGTACAATCTGGTGCCTTTACTGTATCATCTAGTACCACCATAGGGTTATCCAATCCATCCCTACCACAATCCAGTCCCTCTCCCACGGGGCCCAGTTCCTCCTATGATGGACCCAACCTATATTGAGAGGTATTAAAGACTAAACTCATCTACTTTTATAGGGGGATACTCATTTGAAGAGGTCGAATACTTGTTAGCTAAGACAGAGAAGGCCTTCACGACTCTTGGTGTGATTCCCGAACAGAGAGTCATACTTGCCACCTACATGCTGGTGGGAGAAGCAAACCGCTGGTGACAACTCAAATAGGCCACCTTGTTCGTTCCTATCACTTGGGAATAATTCTTGACGACTTTTAATGCAAAATAACTCCCAGAGCATCTCCGACATCTGAAGAAAATAGAATTTGCACACCTAGTCCAAGATGACATGACTGTATCAGAATATGCTCGAAAGTTCTTAAAGTTGGGTCGGTATTCCCCTAAGAGCATGATGAATGAAGGTAGGAAGGCAAGAAAGTTCGAGTGGGGTCTCTGTCCTGAGATCAGATAGCAGTTGTATGTGTTCGACCTCAGTACGTACTCGGCTGTTCTGGCCAAAACACAGCTAGTAAAAAGGAACCTTCGCATTTTCCCTCTAGCAGTGAGGAACCCAGGCCCTCGGCTTCACACCGCAGACCAGCACCTACTGCACCTGTTCAACAGAACAGGAGACCTAGGTCGATGACTCAAGTTCCTCCTCAGATTCCAACAACAAGTCGCGGTAGGACTATCTAGCACTATGGGAAGAATCATGGGGACCGACCCTGTTATCGCCTCAACAACACTTACCGCATATGTGGGAGTGCCTAGCATTATGCAAGGGAGAGCCTGAGGAACCAGAACCAGGCCAGACTCCTATTTAGAGCAGGGCTTATAACCTCACTCAGCAAGATGCAGAAGACAACCCAGACGTGGTATAGGGTATGTACACTATCTGTAATCATCTTGCACATGTTTTGATTGATATTGGTGTCTCACATTCATTTGTTTCACATGTTTTTACACCAAACTTAAATGTATTACCTGAAAAAATTAATTCTGTGTTGTTTGTGTCTACTCTTCGGAGTAGGACACGACTGAATGAGGTTATATATAGAGCATGTGTCATAGATATAGCAGATACGAAGTTGAGTGTGGATCTAATAGAGATTACCACGGGGAATTTTGATGTAATTTTAGGAATAAACTAGCTAGCGACGTATCACACCACCGTAGATTATTTTCATAAGAAGCTTGTATTCAACCCTCCTAATGAGGAGTCATTCACAAATTAATAAAATTCTTTAACATTTGTTCCCTCATGGCAAATTTTTCTATTATCAGGTGCTTTAACCCGATTATTTTCTCTAACTAGACAAATCCAAGAAAGAATTTATATTCAAGAGATTTCAGTAGTCCGAGACTTCCTAGATGTGTTCCTGGATGAACCACCTGGACCACCAGTGAACAGAGAAGTCGAATTCACCATAGATTTTCAGCCAGGCACCCAGCCCATTTCGGTTGCCCCTTACCACATGAGTCATATTGAGATGGAAGAGCTGAGGAAACAGAGTATTGAATTGCAGAAAAGTAGATTCATCTGACATAGTGTGTCCCCTTGAGGTACTGGAGTCACATTTACTAGAAAGGAAGATGAGACTTTAAGGTTATGTATCGACTATAGAGGTTTGAACAGGGTCATTATCAAGAACAAGTATCCATTTTTCAGGATCAATGACCTTTTTGATCAATTGCAGGGTGCCCAGGTCTTCTCCAAGATAGACCTGCGTTCAGGGTACCATCAGGTAAAGATTAGGGCAGAAGACATTTCCAAAATAACCTTCCGAACTAGGCACGAACACTATAAGTTCCTGGTCATGCCATTTGGACTAACCAATGCATCAACCATCTTCATGAATTTGATGAACAGGGTTTTCAGACAATTTTTAGATTAGTTCTTCATTCTATTCGTCGATGATATCTTGGTTTATTCAAAAAGCAGAGATGAACACACTCGCCATCTGACTCAAGTTTTGCAGGTTCTCAGAGAGAAGAAGTTGTATGCAAAGTTGAGTGTGGGTTCTGACTCGAGCATACTACCCTCCTAGGGCATATTATATTAAAGGATGGAGTGTCAGTGAACTCCGAAAAAGTTGAGGTAGTGCTCAGTTGGAAAAAATTGACCTCGATCAAGGAGATTCATAGCTTTCTAAGGATGACAAATTATTACCGCAGGTTTGTGAAAGGGTTTTCTAACCTATCTGCTCCCCTGACTCGACTCACAAAGAAGAATGTCAAGTTTGAGTGGAACGAAGACTGTGAAAGAAGTTTTTTAGAACTAAAGAAATGACTGACTACTGCACCTGTGTTGGCCTTACCGAGCGGGTCGAGTGGATATATAGTTTATAATGATGTCTCCTACCTAGGGTTGGGTTGTGTTCTGATGCAGCATAGAAAAGTCATAGTCTATGGGTTTTAGGCAGTTGAAGAGTCATGAGAAAAACTACCCCACCCATGACTTAGAACTTGCTGCAATTATCCAGACCTTGAAGATTTGGCGCCATTACTTGTATGGGGAGACCTTTCAAATCTATACCGACCATAAGAACTTGAAACACATATTCACTCAAAAGAATCTCAGCATGCGTCAAAGAAAATAGATAGAACTCCTCAAGGACTATGATTGCAACATCTATATCATCCGGGTAAGGGCAACGTGGTAGCCGACATACTCAGCAGAAAAAGTGCAGGTATATTAGCTCACTTGATGGTTTTAGAATGCAGGGCAATAGGGGCTACACAATAGCTACGACTTCAGGACCTGACCACCTGACTGTTTAACCTGAATTAATCTAGAAAACAAAGGAAGCTCAGTCTGCCAATTCTACCTTAGCAACCCTCAAGAAAGATGAAGAATAAGGAGTTAATTCAGAATTTCGAGTCTCTGCCGATGGGTTGCTTAGATTTCAGGACAGGGTTTGTGTTCCAAGTGACAGTGAGTTGAAAAGAGACATCATGATAGAGGCCCATAGCTCAAAGTTTGCCATGCATCCTGGAAGCACTAAGATGTATCAAAGTATATGACCCCAATTTTGGTGGAACAGGATGAAAAGAGATGTGGCTGACTTTATATCTAAGTATTTGGTATGTTAACAGGTCTAGGCAAAACATCAACTCCTAGGCGGGCTATTTTAGCCATTACCAATTCTGGAGTGGAAGTGGGAACATATCACAATCGATTTCATGACAGGATTACCTAGGGTACGCTCAGGATATGATGCAATCTGGGTAATTGTTGACTGGCTTACCAAGTCTTTCCACTTCTTAGCCATCAGGATGACCGAGCCCTTGGACAAGTTAGCAAGAATGTATATCTAGAAGATAGTCAAATTATATGGAGTGCCAGTGACAGTAGTATCCAACAGGGACCTTAGGTTCACATCTCAGTTCTGGTCTAGTTTTCAACAAGCCATGAGAATAAAACTGTCCCTTAGTACTGCATTCCACCCTCATACCGATGGATAGTCAGAAAGAACGATCTGCACACTTGAGAATATACTCCGAACTTGTGTTCTTGACTTTGGAGGCCATTGGGATGATCATCTACCCCTGATAGAGTTCACCTATAACAACAGCTACCAAGCAAGTATTGGCATGACTACGTACAAGGCGTTGTATGGCCGCCTATACAAATCGCCGATATGTTGGGAAGAAGTTATTGATAGGAAACTGTTTGACCCAGATCTTGTAGATGAGACTCAGCTAAAATAATTAAGATCATGAAGAACATTCAGACGGCTCAGAGCAGGCATAAGAGTTATGAGGACACTTGGACGAGAGATTTGGAATTTGAGAAAGGTGATCAGGTATTCCTTAAGGTCACTCCTTTCAAGGAAATCAGAAGGTTTGGCAAGAGGGGGAAACTAAATCCCTAATTTATTGGGTCATTTGAAATCTTAGACAGAATTGGCACCGCCGCCTACAAACTGGCACTGCCTCCAAAACTTTTCAGGGTCTGTGTTTC
This sequence comes from Carica papaya, assembly GCF_000150535.2. The sequence goes on from NW_019014548.1 coordinate 360,213, forward strand.
ACGTGTCCATGCTACGTAAGTACAATCTGGACCCCTCTCACATCTTGGCTCACGAGCCTCTTTCACTCCAGGAGGATCTGTCCTACGAGAAAATACCAGTCGGTATTGTGAACCGAAAGAGCAGAATACTCCGCAACCGGAAACTTTTTTTGTTAAGGTTCTATGGCAGAATTACACACTGGGAGAGGCCACATCGGAGCTATAATCAGACTTTAGAGCCCAATATTCCCACCTATTTGATTGAGTGAGAGAGAGATAAATTTGAGGGACAAAATTTCTTTTAAGATGAGGGAGAGTTGTAATACCCTTGATTAATTAATTTTAATGTAATTAAAATTAGTGTATAAATATAATTTTTTAATTTTAATTTTTTAATTCTTATTTAATGTAAAAATGAAGAAAATTAAATGGAGTATGAAATTAAAAATAATTTTTTAAAAAAAAATGTGAAATTTTGGGTTCTATGATATTTTTGAAAGAAAAATCAAAAACTGATGGTCAAAACGTAATTTAAAAAAATTGTGCCACGTAGGACGCTCAGTCAGCTGCCCGATGAACTGGAGCATGCTGCATGGCAAGGGACGCTGAGGTGGTGCCATGCGGGAGGCCACGCTGGCGATCTGAGCTGCGTGCCCACGATCGGATGGTCCAGATTCGTTCTCACGTGCACGGACGGTCTGAATTTGTTCCCTCCTCAGATGCGATCGGACAGCCACGATTAAATACAATGAACGGTCCAGATCTACTTCTTATTTAAACGCGATCAGGTGGTCAAGATCAAATCGTTGATAAATGTCCCAGATTAACTTCCTATTTAAACGCGATCGGACAGTCCATATCAAACACGATGGATGGTCCAAATTAAAAGGATGCTGATATAAATAACCTTCTTCACACCAAACCTTAAACCTAGCCGCCAGACTCCCCACCCCCCTCCCCCCAGAGAAAAAGACCCAGTCGCCATGAAGGGAGCCGACCGTCGCCGCCGCGGCACCGCAGTAGAAAAAAACAAAAATCGTCTCTGATAAGACCCTTCTCGATTCTCGTTTCGTATAATTTTTCAACCATTGTAATCAGATTCCTTTCTCTACAGGTTGACTAAAGCAAAACACCCAACCACAAATGTGAATCGGCGGAGCCGCTGCACTAGAGAACCCCGCCGTGGGTAAATTTTGGTTTTTTTACTTTTTTAGGCCAACCGAGACCCCTCAACGTGTTTTCTCGCAAGAATTGGTACAAATTTGACCGAAAATGACCAAAAATAGCCGACCCGAGGCAAACCACCGCTGCGGGCGGTGGTGCCATCGCTGGAGCACGACAGAGCCGTCATGCCGGAATTTTGGAATTGGCTAAAAAGTTTCCTAACACTGATTTTGGATTTTTTGAAGTATTTTTAGGTACTTGAAGCGCGTTTTAATTCCTGAATGAAAATTCAGGAAACCCGAGGACCACTAGTAGGCACAGTCAAAAGTTAGCATTTTGAACATCAATTTGAGTAAGAATCACTCACCTTATTCCCTGTTATAGAATTAAAGTTTAATTTTAAACATTATGGTATTTTGTGAAACTTAAAAAATATTCATAATTAATTATAGATTATTAATTGAGTCGAAACCAATTATTTACTGTTATTTGTTATGTTTAACCGATTACCTGATTTTATAGTTTTTGAGTGCATGATAATACACTGAAATTGGTATGATGATGCGATTGTATTCCTTTGATGCATGTTTTGCTTTTTTTGTGTGACTACGGTTGAGTTGGGAAACTGAAAATTAAAGATAAACAGAAAATTGTTTGATTATGTAGATGGATGAAATGGCAGCCTTACTAGATATCTTGGGATATGATGGATAGACTAGGTACATAAGGAACCCTACCGTGAAGGTGCCTCATACTGGACAGGGTATTAAAGTTTGATAATTTGGCACTCATATGGACGAGGTATGGGGATGGCCTGTTTTACCCTCATAACGGACGGAGTATTAAGGGATGGTATCTTTTGGTGCTCATATCGGACAGAGTATGGAGATGACTCGTTTCACCCTTATACTGAATCGGGTATTAAGGGATGGTATTTTTTAGTGCTCATACCGAACGGAGTATGGAAACGACCCGTTAATTAAAAATGTAAAAAAGAGAGTTCACGCGTAGTGGGAACATTCTTATGAACCCTCATGGATACCAGTAGGTTGATAAAAGGGAAGGTTGTTGTTTTAACTGATTGTATATGAAATTGTAATATGTGTTATATTATTAACTTTATAAATTATTTTGGTAATCTCGCTACGGTAAGTATGCGGTAAATAATTTTATTTATAACAAATGAATTTACTTAAATTAAGAGCTCTATTAGTTATTTTTATGATTTTTACCAACATTCATTTCTGTGTCGGTGAGTAGCATGATATTCTTACTGTGATAGTGTAGCTCACTCTTTCATTAACCATTTCAGATCAAGAGGACCAGGATCTAGAGCCCGATCCACAAGAGGGTTGCGAATAGGTCGTTCAGTTTGTTTACTTTTAATTTACTTCTTTGGTTATTAGTTGTTCTTTTAGAATGGTTATTCCCGTAAGCTCTATTTGATACTTTCAGTTATTGTGTAAGGAATATAAACCCTAATTTATTATTTTTCTTCTGTACTAAATTTATAATTTATCACCTTTGGAATTCATGGGTCGTTACAATTTGTATGTAGAGAAACAATGAGCATTTTTCTTCATCTCCAACTTTTACAAAAAGTGTGTGCTCATATTGACATTTCTTAAAACTTTATTGTAAAAAATATATCAAACTTATGGGGCTTGTTTTAATTTATAAATATTATGTTCATTTCTAATTTTAATGTAGCAAGGAAGTTGATTAATAAATACTTGTTCTTCAAAATTTCTATACAAGAGTATAGATTTGGCATCCAACTAGAAGATAAGACAAGAATTATATGCAGCTATGCATACACTAGTTTGATTATATCGTGCCTTACAACTGGAGGAAAAACTTCCTTATAGTTGATTCTAAACATTTACTTAAACACTTTGCCATAAGTCCCACCTTGTACTTATCAACTTCACCATTTTCTTCGAACTTTGTTTTGTAGACCCACCTTACACCAATTTTCTTATAGCCTTGTGGAAGATCACAAAGTTTTTAAATATTATTTTTTTCAATTACTTCAATTTCATCACCCATTTGCCTTACACCATTTTGATCCTTTAACATCACTATCAAAAGTTGTATGATCACAATCTGATAATGAAGCAAAATGAATAATTGGATCTTCAGTTTCGTCAATTCTGGTTATGTCATAAGCTTTCATCTAAGCGAGCCTATCTCAAACATGTTGAGATTTGGCTATTGTATTTTCCTTTGTTGTTGGTGAAGTTTCAATAGTTGTTGGAACATCATTTAATGAGTTTTCTAGAATAATAGATGCTCGCTTTTTTTAGTGTTGTGACTTTTCTTCTTCAACTTTTATTATAAAAAATGATTTATGGATGTTGCATTTCTAACTCCAAGTGCTCTATTCATTAAAAATGATATGTTTGTTAGATATAATCTTCTTTTTAATGGATTGTGTCAAACCAAAGAAGACATATTTTTCACTCTTATCATCAAGCTTTTTCTTTTTTCTCATTTGGAACATGTGCATAGGTAATGCAATTGAAAATTTTAAAGTGATTTGCATATGGTTTTCGACCACTCTAAGCTGCTTCTAGCATCAAATGTTTGAAAACAAAAGCAAGATTTTTATTCAAGATATGAATACTCTAATACACTGTTTCTGACCCAAAAAAAAAGGGAACTCTTCATCTTCGCAACAAATTTCTTACTATGTTGAAGATGGTTCTAATTTTTTGTTTATAATTCATTGTCTTGCTATGGTGTAAGTTGTTGCAAGTTTTCTTAGAATGGCATGAGTGTTACAAAAAATTTTAAACTATTTTTAACAATATTCTCCACTATGCTCAAAATGTTGTTTGCCAACAACATATTCTTCACAAACTTGAGAAAGAATGAAAATTTGATAAAGATTCGTCACCATGTTTTTCTGTTGAAGGGTCTTTAATCCACCTAACTCAATTGGCCACCACAAAAGTGCCAAGTCGATGATGGATCTTTCACTTCAGGCATCAATCAAGGTTGAGTACTTTCAATTTTTAATTTGCTAGTACGGTTATATATTTCACAACCACCCTTTTGTCTAGTTATTACGTAATGTTTTCTTGGTTCTTATATTAATGTCACTTTTTTCATTATTTTTATAGAAGAACAATCAACAAATCTCATTATGGAATAAATACTTTCATTTAAGTCAGAGAAAGACGATCAACAAGGTTTCTGCTTCCTTATTTTCTATAAAATCTAAATTTTCTCCTTTTTTTTTTCATCAGGCAACTTAGTAGAATATTTAGAACGATAACAACCAATTTTATGCATCTAGAAAACTCTAGCTTGGACTTATCAAATTATCTCTCTTAGCCTTTACCTTTGCTATGAAGTATATCATCATCAACTTTGAAAAATCTATTGTCATCTCTATTTTTTTGAGCTCTCTTTCCCTTCCTTGTCCTCTCCCTCTTCCTCTAGAATTTGGAGAGTGAATAATAGTAAAAGCTTTTAAGGTTTGCTCCTCCAAAATATAATTTTTGTTCATTGTTTGTTCGTGGACCAGTAATGAACTTTATAGGTCATCAATAAAACAGACATTTATATCTTTAAAGTCTTTGATTGAATGCATAACATATTTGAACTTAGGTACAAAAGAGTGCAGTATCTTATCCATAATAACAAAGTCTTCTCATCTTTTCAACTTGAAATCATGTTGTTAGTTATCCCCATGATTCTTGCACAATAGTTGGTGACAGATTCTCCAGTTTTTATTTGTAGAGTTTTAAAATCCTTTTTAAGGCTTAAAGTTGTGCACACTTTACTTTTGAAGAGCATTAGTACTTTTTCTTCTTTGAATCCCAAATATCCTTGGAAGTTTTTTTGGTAAAAATAGTTTTGAGGATAGATCGATCTAGAATAAATAATATTTTACCTCCAAATTCTTTAACTTCAAACTATCCAACTCTGTTTTCTTTTTCTTTTTTTTGCTTATTTATTATTACCACACCCACTTATTGGTTTTGTCCTACCATATTATACAGCATGCCAATACTATTTCAACCTCAAAAGATTCTCCATCAACAAACTCTAATGATCATATTGACCATCAAAACATAGAATGACTGGCTGCACAAAATTTAAAGAAGTCATTTATACATTGATGTATAATTTTATAATTTTAGTTTAACCTGACTTTAATACCACTGTTAGATAAAAGAATGAAAAACATAAAGTAGAAAGAGAGATTGAAAATGAGAAATATTTTTCTCTCCTTTTATTAAAATAATTAAACCTATTTAAATAGATAAGCACCCAACAAAAATAATTAAAAAATAACTCATTCTTTTCGTTAAATAAGATGACTAGAAAATTAACTACTCTCTTCATTGAATAAGATAACTAAAAACTAAACTCCTAAAGATGAGGATAATTAAATTAAGTTAAATGTGCAAAAAAAATTTTAAAAAAAAAAACTCTTCAACAGAGAAGCCATACTAGATTCTGATTGAGACAATTTAAGTTAAAATAATCAAGGATATACATATCTTTGATATATAAATAGATAGATATATATATATATATATATATATATATTCTTTCTTTGGAATATATATGACAGCTTATGTATAGGAACCTGATTTTTCTTTCCCATTGCACAAAGAGAAATGAACTGTATTAATTTTTTTTTTTATCATAATTAAAAGTATTATCTGGATATCTAATTGGGTGGATGTTAGGACTTAAATATTTGATTTAAAAAAATTTAAATGGGTAAAGATTTTAATTTAGTATTGAAAAATTTGATATTGTTTAATTGTTTTAATAGTCAAAAAGAAAATCTGGGTCTAACTAGCTGTAGATCATTTGGCAATAGTAAAAAAGAGCTCCCTTTCTTTCTTCTTCTTCTTCTTCTTTTTTGTTTTCTAAAGAGAGGATGGAGAGATTATATTTTGTAATTAAAGATAAAGTGTTGTGATTTTAAATTGTAATATGAAAGTTGTAGCACACATGGACTTGATATTGGGTGCGTGGTTCCAGCTTTAGATATGCCCATATATCTACATAAATCTAATTATTCAACCAACCAGCTTACTTCACACCCCAGAAAATATAAACTTTACACTTACATAATCCGATTACATATATAATAATTAAATATAAAAAAAGACTAAACCCAACAAAAACCAGATTAAGATTCTGTTGGCGCCTTAATCCTTATTCATCCAGTTTCTCATCTTAAAGTACTTAATTAATTAATGTGTACTGTTATCATGCGTATATGTGCATTATATATATATATATAT
>NW_019014548.1:465994-487507 GCF_000150535.2 Carica papaya
ATATTAAGTTGAAACTATAGATAAATAGACGCCCTTTCATTATTGAGAACTAATGCCTCCTTATTCTTATAGTTCCAACACAAGTACTATTGATTCTTTCTCCATTTGACAATGCCACAATAAAAACAATGCTAATTATATCACTTGTATACAAATGTAACGTGCACAGAATGTGATCTGAATTCTCGTATCAATATCTAATACAGTATTCCTCATTCGTTTGACTCTATTGTAGATATATTATGGCAAAGGGATATATTACATAATCCTAAGATATTGTTGTTTTTGCAAAGAGAAGGGATCATATGTGTTGAATAATTGTTTTGTTGCAGCAAAGCCATCATTTGTGCATATTGTTTCTGTGTAATTACTACTTGTTTTGCAGTCCTTGTTTCTCTAACCATCGAAGAGGTTAAAACTTGGATAAAACTTGACACTTCTATCTTCCCATTCAGTTTGTGTCCTTTGGAATATACATACAGTTTATAACATCTTTCCACACTATGGCCAAGCATACTGTAGTGATATCACATAAGTTTACTAGGATTCACCTTGAAGCACCTCTTAACCGAGTGACCTATAATCTTATAGTGTGTGCAGTAATAATTTTCTTGATTGGAGCTAGAGACTCTAGGGGTTTTGTTTAAGTCTCTAATTCTAAAAGCTAATACTCTGTTAGGTAAATTATTCGGTGATAGTTATTTGCGTTTCTCTTCTTATTGCACAATTGAATATACTTCGTTTTAATTTTTTTGTTTATTTTGGACATTATCAATTCACTATCATAATCTTAATCGAGATAAAACAATTTATATATATATATATATAAGGCTCTTTCCCATATTATTTTAACAATTTTTTAAGAATATAATTCTATATGCATGAAAAGATAATTTATCTTAAGTTAGAGACTATATAATAGAGTTGAAATTTTCAATAACTTATAAGTGATGCTCTATTGATGCTGTGTTAATCTTCAATAATAAATTTGACTAAATTGAAAAATGACATTAGATTGTAGTTTTGAATGTTGACAAGTAAAGCACATGTGTTATGCTTCACGGAATAGTATATTTACACTATAATTAAGGAATAGAGCGTGATGAGATAGTAGTAAATTTGTTTTTATACGTCATAGGACAAGAATTTGCAGAATATCGAGAGTTGAAGCAACCTTTTTAATTTGTTGCTGTCATGAAATTAATGCATTTCAAATCATTATATGTTATTTATTAACTAATAAGACGGATGATGTAAGTAAATTAATCAACTATTCCTGCATATGCTTGATCTGTCGAGTAGCTCTTGTATCAATACAAGAATGAATTAATTGCGTATGAAATGAAACATGGCTACTGTTATATATATATATATATATATACACATATACATACATATTATAAAGTTTTTTTCAAAGGGAAAATATCTCATCGAGAGAGGGAGAAGGAGAAATTATTAATCTTGACGTATTTTAAAGGTCATTTTCTTTAAAAATAATCATGTAAGTAATCAGAATTAAGCCGCCTAACTATTTTCCATTACTTTGGATAATATTGAACAAAGGATCCAAGTTAACGAAAAAAGCTTAATTTGCATTGTAATAAGAATTTTCAGATAAGCTAAGCATAATAAAAAAGGGATACCCGTAAGCTAATTAATCAAGGTATTGAATAATAAAGAGAAATGAAACTCTTCAGTGTGTGTGTGTGTATATATATATATAACCTTTTATATGGTGGAAATATTATCCTTGTTATATGGTCCTAGCTAAAAAGACACATGGTTTCCTTTCCTAACTATTTTTTTTTTCCCATGTGAGTATTTCATGCCTTGTAGTTAGTGTGGGACTATAAGAGCACTACAGTGACTCCCCTTCTAAAACTCTTCTTCAATAATTCTGCTTCATCTGCTTATAGATCTACCAAGCTACAAAGGTGTTTGAACTAATTTTGTTCATCCATGGTTAAAATATATTTTTCAACGATAATAAAATATTTGGATGAAGATCATAATTCTTAAAAGCTCATGAATATTTAGAATCCATTTAAACAAAAAAAAAAAAAATTTAACAGCAGTTTGCCTAATATTTTGTTAAAACTTGTTGTCAAATTAATGATTCTTAAGTAAAATAATTTTAACGGGAAAACAATACATATAAAATTAGCAAAATTCAAAAATTATATTATAAAATTAATAAACAAATATTGTAAAAATAAGATAAAATTAGTAAACAAATATTACAAAAATAAGTAGTTGGAAAAGATTAATTATATTTATTACAAAAATGAAGTGCTCCCATCTATGAAATATTAAACTTAAAAGATTTATTTTCTTTAAGGATAAAAAAAGCTTTATGAAGAAATATGGTAGCGAAACACCACCACCAAAAAATTACAAAACATATCTGCAACCCAGCTACAGCAGAACAAGAAACAAGAAACAGCCTACAGAGCCTGAAGTTTATTGGTATGAGTTTCCTGTATTTGACTCTTTGCTATTTGTCTGGTTATTGCATGGAGCTAAAAGTATTTAACCTAATCAAAGTTGGTGTCTTGTTAAAGCAAATACCTTCGTCCTTCTCTCCGTCTCCACCATAACAATGTGCTTTGGATTCTCCTTAAAGCAAAAATTGATAGTTAAAATGTAGGGTCTCTTTTGGTCACAACCAAACCTTTTCTTTTCTTTTTCTTTCACTCACAAACAACGAAAGCTTATTGGGAAACTGTAGGAAAAATAATTTAGTAGAGGAGATAAAATTTTTATGAAAATGTGAGGAACACTCTACAGAGAACAAAGAACTTGAGAATCTGAAAATTACTTAATTTTTCATAATTAAATCTACTTATGTATAGGTTCTACACCCAAAAGCAGAAAAAAATAAAAAAATATAATTGGATAAAATTAAAATTTAGATCAAATAATAAAAAATCTCATCTAAATTTAATGTAAATAAGATAACAACACATCTCATCTAAATATGATAAGAACAAATCTGATTTTGAATTAGTATTCTTCAAAGCTAACTTGCTGGTGATCAAAAGGATAATGAAAATTGTTTTTCAATCTGAAAAATTGAAATTGATTTTACAAATTCCATCTGGCTTGCAGTCCCCATTCTTTTACAAAGCTTTTCATCTATTAGTTATTTAATTTGACTTTGTTAATTACTTGATATATCATGAGCTTTTCCTCCAAATGATGATGAAATGATATTTAAAGTAGATGGATCGTGAAGTCATCATAGTAAAATGTTGTTCTAAACTGTTATCCGAAAAGAAAAAAAAAACAGATCAAAAGGCATTGCGATTCTCATTTTAAGTAAAAGACAATAAACTTATCGTGATCAATGTTGAAGCATCCATCATCACAAATAATATAATCTCTTAGATCGTTTGTGTTTGGTTATAGAAGTATTTGTTATATATTGCTATATATGTGATCATAATTATCTATAAACTCAATTATGTAACTGGTTGACAAGCCATATTTATCTGAATATTAGTGGTAATCAATCAATGAAATTAAGAAGAATGAGCAGAATTTTTACAATTATTTTGTTGAAATAATTTGGTTGTAGCAAAATATAAGATGGATTATCCAATCATTTGATATGAGATTCTTGAAGATCTTTACACGGATATACAAAATAAATAGATGAGATTGAAGAAAGGAAAATTCTTGAACGTATGGTGGCAATGGCTTAGTCTTCTCTAGCTACATAAATTATTTGCATTATACATATACAGGCTACAACCATTCTCATTGATGGAGTGAACATGCAAGATGACAAGCAACATGGTCCTTTTTATATATTTCTAAGTGTATAACAACTTAATGACTAACTATTTATGCGACAATCATATTCCATTTAGCGGTATTAGAATATTATATATATAGTTGTCTACTTGTGGTAGTTATTCCTTAAACTCGGGTATATATACATATAACATATATAATTGATAGTACTTGAGTTTTAATCATTTGAGCATTTACACTATGTTGTTTTGGATTTTTCCCATTTTGAAATATTTGTTCACTTAGACCTTTTTGGGATGATAATTGAACTTTTGTTAAAAGTTAAATTCAACTAAAAGGAGAACAGCAAAAACTGAAGAACCAAAAAAGAATAACTTATAACAATTGAGCTGTTGATATAGAGCTTCTATAATGTATTAAATCACTAAACCACCAAGTCCAAAGAAACACACACAAACCCATGATTTCATATAATAGATTTTATTACTTCTTTCACTGTTCTAAAGATTAGGACAACTAAAAATTACCCACACAAAAAATATTCGACAATCCTCTCCCGTAAATTGAAGTTTCAAACATGTTTAAAAATGATATTCAAAAGGGCAAACATCAAATAACTTTTTAAACTTTAAAAATGATGCCAACTTATGGGACTTTATGAATACATCAACAGTATGATCTTCACTTCTATAATATAAGAGATCAGTTACATAATCCTTCATAAGGTCCCTCAAAAAATAAAATTTCGCATCAATATGCTTGCTTCTTCCATATATAATAAGGTTTTTGAAGAACTTGAATTATTGTGATAATAAATTATGGTGGCTCATTCTTACTTGAAATGAAGCTCTTCAATTATCTTTCTTAACTGAATAGCTTGACAAGTACAAGAAATTGTAGCTTCAAACTTTGCTTTAGTTGTTAATAAAGTAACAATTGTTTGCTTCTTTAAAAAAATAGCTTCATAGCCCATGATAAAAGAATATCTTGTTGTCTCACTGTAAACAAAGTCAATTTAATATTTCTTTTATCTCTTTTGGTAGAATAAACCAAACACAGTTGTTATATGCAAGTATCAAAAATTTCATTTTGCTGTATAAAAATGCATCTTCCTTGGACATTCCATGTATATGTTAATGAAGCTTACAACATGAATTATATTAGGTCTTGTTATGGTTAAATATATCAAGCTTTCTACAATTTACTTGTATAGATTGTTGTTCGCCTTTCTTTTTTCAAAACCTCTTATAAGTTTCAAGCCAACCTCAACTAGTGTGATAACAAAATTGTAATTCATCTGAAAGCAATCTAAAATTTTTTATAGTTTTTTTTAAGAAATAAAAATACTACCTGAAATTTGCAATACTTTTATGCTAAGAAAATAATACATATTTACAATATCAGACATATCAAATTCAAGCATTATGGATTACTTAAATCTTTTAAACATGAACTATCATATTCAATATAAATCAAATTGTGAACATATAAAAATATGATAAACATATTCCATATCTCCAATTTTAACAAAAAATGAATACTTGTATAGATATTTTTGAAGCTATTCTTTTTAAAAAATAACCTTTGATACGATTATACCAAGCCTTTGGACCTTATTTTAATCCATATGCATCCTATTTAAGTTTATACACTTTATACTTATCTTCAGACTTTATATAACTATGAGGTTGTTTAATAAATACATAATCTTTCAAATCACCATGTAAGAATGCTTACTTCACTTCCAATTAAAAAATAGACCATGAGTTTTGTGCTGCCAATATGATCACCAATCTGATTGTACCATGTTTTGCAACTAAAAAGAAGACTTCTTTAGAATTAATGCCAAACTCTTATTTGTAAACTAAAAAGAAACCACCCACCATAACACGATCATCTGTAGAAACTGAAAGTAACGGCCCTAGAAATTAACAAGGAAATGTATATAAAGAATATAAGTGTGGAAGTGAAATAAAAGGTTCTGCTTAATATCCCTTACACAATAACTTAAACATACTAACAATACCGAAAATAAGTTCTCTAAAGGAAAATACTGAAAATGAAAGAGTATAAAAGAAACTAATAAACATCTAGATAACTACTCGCCGTCTTCTTGTAGATCGGGCTCGGGAACCAAGTTCTCATGATCTGAAATGGTTAAGTAAGGAATGAGCTACACTAGCCAAATAAAGACATCACACTATATCACTGTCACATAAATAAAGGTTGGTAGAAAACCAAAAATAACCAATGGAGTACAAGTTTTAAGTAAATTTATTTATCAATAATCAAACCATTTACCGTCCACTTACTTCAGTGGGATTTATAAAAACGACCCATAGAAATAATAATATCATAAATTCATACATAATTTGTAATATAGTACATGTCATACTTTTATATTTCAATATCAAACGACAGTTGCCCCCCTTTTTTATCAGCCTACTAGTATCCATTTGGATCTATATGGGTCCCTGCTATACGTGAATCATTCTCTTAACAAACTTAATTTTCAGGGCTGTCCCCATACCTCGTCCGGTATTGGCGCCAAATAATAAACTTTAATACCCCGTCCGATATGAGGGTGAAGCGGGCCATCCTCATACCCTATCCAGTATGAGCACTAAAACATTTAAAGTCTCCATACCCTATCCGGTATGAGACAACGTTCCCGGTAGGGTTCCCTATGGAGCCGGTCCGTCCACCATCTCTCAAGATATCTAGTGAGGCTGTCAACTTATCCATTTATCAATTCACATACCTTTTCTATTTTTTTTTTTAGTTTTCTATTTCTCACATAAACATGAATACTTAAACAAGTAACAAGCATCCAACGAGGCAAGCATATCATCAGATTCACAAAATCAAGCCATAATGAAGTAAACAGTGATTCATGCATTCAAAATCATAGACTAAATAAATCAGATACCATACTGCATTTAGACTGTAAAATAAATCAAACAGGAATTGACAGAAAAATATATCCACAGTTTTATAATTTATTAAACTTTAACCCTGTGATAAAAAATAGGGTGAGGGGTCCTTATCCGATTCGAAATCGAAAACTGAATTTTTTTCACTGTGCCTATGGGCAGTCCCTGAGTTCTCTGAATTTTCTCTCAGAAACTGAAATGCGCTTATGGTACCTACACATATCCCAAATAACTCAAAAATCATACCTGAGGCCTATTCGACAAATTTTAGAATTTCGGCACGGTGGCTCCGCCATGCTCCGGCGACGGCGCCGCCGCAAGCAACGGCGATCTACCTCGGCTTGGCCGTTTTCGGCCATTTTTGGTCGAATTCGACCAAACTTGTATTGGTTTCTGTGAGAAAACACCCCTAGGGTCCTCGGTGGGCCGAAAAAATACCGAAAATCAAAACTTACCAGCGGCGGGGCTCTCCGGTGCGGTGGCTCCTCCGGCTCAAGTCGCGACTTGGTGTTTTGCTCCGGTCAACCTGTAGAGGAAGGAACAATGGTCATAATGGTGTAAAAATTACATCAAACGGGAATCGGGAAGGGCTTCATCGGAGGTAAAATCAAAAAAACTCGCAGTGGCGCCGCTGGGCTTCGACGGTGTTTTTCGGCCAATTGGCCGGTGTTTTGGCTTTAATTTAGCATAGGTGGGTTTAGAATCGAATTCTGAGCCAATGAGAAAATTTTTTACCTCGTTTGGAGGCCAGAAAGTGCTCTGGTGCGGCGGCGGGTGGCAGCGGTCGGCTCCCCGGTGGCTGGGCTGTCTTCTCCAGCGAGGGCTCTGGCAACTAGGGTTAGGGTTTGGGTGTGGATGAGATTATTTATAACCTTCCGCTTTTAATCTGAGCCGTCTATCGCGATTTAATCTGGACCGTCCGATCGCGATTAAAACGGAAATAAATTTGGGCCGTTCACCACGATGCAATCTGGGCTATCCGTGCGCGATTCAATTTAGGCCGTCCGTGCGCGTGCAATCTGTGCCGTCCGTGCGCGCTTTTGATCTGGGCCATCCGTGCGCGTGGGAATGGATCTTAGCCGTTCGATCGTGCGCACGCAGATCGCCCACGTGGCTCTCTTCTGCATGGCCTCCCGCGTCAGCGTCTCTACCACGCGGCGCGTTCTGGTTGGCTGGGACTGCTGACCGGGCAGCTGACGTGGCGTAATATTTTTAAATTATATTTTGACCCCCAGTTTTCAAATTTTCTTTCAAAAATAGCCCTAAAACCCAAATTTTCACCCCTTTTTTTCTAGAATTGCTTTCAATTAAATCTCTAAAATAATTTTACTCATTTTTATTATTACTATTATTATTATTTCTATTTAATTAAATTAAACTAAATTAAAACCATATAAAAATTCATATATTCATATAAAAATTACAAAAAATCAAAATAAAATAATACTAATAATAATAATAATAATAATTGGGGTGTTACACTTAATATCAGACGATAGCGGTAAAAATTTGTGAGATACTGTGGTTGGAGTATTTATTAAGGTAGGTCAACGATGGTGATAAAAATTTGTGAGGTAGGTAGGCTATGGCAGTAAAATTTAACCATACGCAAACAACAGTTATGTTTGTGATAATAAAGTTGCGATGCATATTGCAGCTAATCTAGTGTGTCATGAAAGGATAAAATATATTAAAGTGAATTGTCACCTGATTCATGAGAAAATATAGGAACTCTAATAATAGAACATGTGAATAGTGTTAACCAAGTTGTCAATGCCATGATTAAGGCCTTACCCACAATATTATTGATGGAAGTGAGAAATATCTACTCTTTATCTTGTATAGAGATGTTGAAGAGTATAACACATAGCGTGCAAGAAACAGAATGAGCGAAGATGCTTGGGCGTGCAGTGACGCGTGTGTAAATTATGTGTGGGTGTATATGTATACATGTATTAATGCCAAATGATGTTATTTGCATTTCAAGTTAGCATATAGATTTGACTCAATGCGGATAAAGAATATATATATTTTCACCTTCATATAAATGTTCATTTTCTTTATTTTCGAAATAAGAAAAAAAGAGGATAAACTTTGATACTCTAGATCTAGGGTTTTGCTCTTTCAAACCTTCATCGTCTTCTTTGTTTGTTAACAATTTACTGTGATTTACATGAATTTTCTGTAATTTATTACCAAGATCCAGTGCATAAAATCTTTGAGAGGCTGAAAAAAGCCGTAGGAAAAGAGCAGATAACATGGTTGAGACCCCAAAAAACAAGTGTGAAGAGAGCTTATAAAAGAAATTAGTTGAAAGTGATGAGAGAGAAATGGTAGAGCAGAGAGTCTAAGTGTAAAGCCCGGAACCCCAATAACGCAAACCTACTTATACCATTCTTCATCCAATGCGCCCATAAAACATGCACATGCACAGCTCAAAAGTTTAACATAAAATCTAAGATCTCATATAATATATACAACATTTATATATATATAATATGATGTCAAAATATAGAATTTAACAAAACGAGACGATAAATCTAAAATATGTACAAAATATACACCAGTTGAGATACTTTCATTAGTCCTACTCGTCCGACAATTATTTTGGTTCTTCTTACTCTGAAAAATATTATGGTGAAATTTAATGAGTTTCACCAACTCAATAGATATTTCTGTTATTGTAAAATCTAGATCAGACATCATGCAAAAACACACAAACATGTAACAGATGCAAAATAAAATTTTCAATACAAAATTTATTTATGATTTTTTACAATATTCTTAACTCATAATTCACAATTGTTTCTGACATCGAAATTTCACATATTTCCAATTAGATTTCTTATTTACACTCGAACTTTTATAGATATGCTCAAAATAACACATACACTCAAGAAGTAATATCTAAGGTATCATCACGTGATACTGTTTATATCATCATCGAGGAGAGGCGAAAAGGATCCATCAATCACATAGATAACACACACACAAAATCTCACATTGGTCACAACAGATATGTTTGCTAGGTAACCCACACGCTCACAAATATTTATCCACGTCTAGATTAGGTTTCACAAAACTATCCATGTGTAGGTTCACAATGCTTGCTGAGCTTTAGCTACACACGTACCTTCCCCCCCTCAATTAAGACTAAACGACTAAGGTAACCAGGGTTCATACACTATTCACTCATGTCCACTCCTTTTTCTAATTTCTTATTATTTCCCTTTTATTACATCTTTATTTTAAATAAATCTTTATTAACTTATTTCAAAACTATAATTACTCTATTTTCTACTTTTTATTGGTTTTCTTATACTATTTTCTTTCTTTTTAATTTTTCACTAAATTGATGTTTTCTTTTAACTTATAAATTTATTTTCAAGTTTTATTTCTTTATTATTTCTTATCACACTTTCAAACATTTATAACATGTTAAGGTTCCTAGATAAGCTAAGGTTCACTTGTCACATGTACATAATTAAACGAAACAATGTCTAATTACGTAATGACTAGGAAAATCAAGTGTCCTAAACTCATTCCTAGCAGTTCCCACTACTCAAAAGATGTATAGGTTCTGTTCTTCATCACAGTATCAGTACAATACTTGTTCAATGCTTAAACACACACAAATCAATAATATGCATGTCTACAATTCAAAATTTGAATATAGGTTCAGAAGAAGGAACACTTACAAACTCCATGCATAATAGCCTTCTTAAATTTGCTTGAATGTCTTGATTTCACTGTACCTATATGACACAAATTAATTATTTCAATTTACCTATTAAACTGAGGCTATATTTGATCGGAATCATGGGTTCCAGTGATAACCTGACAGGAAGCTCGGCTCATCGCGTAAGGGTGAACAATCTGCTCCCTTGTGGTCCCTATTTTCAAACCAAGAAATATTGAGTTCCTGTACCCGAGAAAAACTTCGATTTTTAAGTGTGCTAATGGCTAGGTCGAGCTCGCACAGCCAGCCGGTCATCGACCACCTGACCCCATCAAACCTACAACAAAAATAACAAAAAAAGAGCTCACCTGCATCAGCGTTGCGTGAGATTTGATTT
Source organism: Carica papaya (assembly GCF_000150535.2). The sequence goes on from NW_019014548.1 coordinate 476,760, forward strand.
TATGAGCCAGGAGTATCGTGGTTATCTCCCGGTCACGACTCTTCTTCCTTTTTCCTCCTCTAGCCTACACTTTTGCGGCGTCTTCCTTTTTGTTCTTCTGGTTTTTTCGTGCGCCTCCTTATCTCGTTGTGCTCTCTTCTACCTCTCGGCTCAGCCCTCACTTCCGTTCGATCTCTTCTTTATTTTCCTCTTTTTCGTCCTCTGCTCTTTCCCTCTCTCCTTTCCTCTTCTCCGATCGCACTCTTCCTCTCCCTCTCTCATTTTTAGCTCATCTCTTCGAATTGGAAAAAAACCCTAAATGAATTTCCTAAATACCTAATTCCCTAGCCATTGGATCTTACTCGAATCAATCTGAGTTGCTCAATCATTCTTGATCAAGAGCCATCGAATCCCTCAAATGGTGTAACACTTGGTTCTGAAATTTAGTACAAGATTAATTTTAATGTTAAATTAGGAAAAATAGATGGAGGATGAAATTAAAAATAATTTTGAAAAAGGGGTGAAAATTTGGGTTTGATGGGTATTTTTGAAAGAAAAATCGAAAACTGAGAGATCAAAACACAATTAAAAAAAAATGTGCCAGGTAGGATCGCCTAGTCAGTAGCCTCGATGAAACAGAGTGCGCCGCGTGGTAAGGCACGCTAACTCGGTGCCACGCGGGAGGCCATGCTGGCAATCCAGGTTCCCGCGATCAGACGGCCTGGATGCATTCCTGCGCGTGTGGATAGTCCGGATCCGTTCCCTCCTCAGGCGTAATCGGACGGTCACGATTAAAAGCGATAAACAGTCCAGATTCGTTCCCTCTTCAAATGCGATCGTACGGTCAAGATCAAATTACGATGAACGGTTCAGATTCATTTTTTCTTTAAATGCGATCGGATGGTCGAGATCAAATGCAATGAACAGTCCAGATTTAAGGGAGACGGGTATAAATATTTTACTTCACACCGAACCAAAACCTTAGCCGCCTGCCCCCCAATGGAGAAGAAGAACCAATCGTCGGATAAGGGAGTTGTCTGCCATCTGCCGCTACGCCAAAGCCACCTCCGACCGCCAGAAAGGTAAAAATTCTCTTATTCGCTCGGAATTTAATTTTGAACACCCCCATGACCAAATCAGAGCAAAAGGAACAACAGATGAGCCGAAAACTGCGGGTAAAGCCCGGTGCTGCCGTTATAGTAAAAAGAAATCGCCTCCGATGAGCCTCTTCTCATTTTCCGTTTCATACGATTTTTCCACCATTGTGTTCACTATTATGTTTTCGACAGGTTGATCGAAGAAAAACACCCAGCCGCGAAGGTGAGCCGGCCGATCCGCCGCACTGAAAAATTTCGCCGCCGGTAAGTTTTTATTTTTGTATTTTTTTCGGCCAACCGAAGCCTCTTAACGTATTTTTTCGCATGAATGAGTATAAAATCAACCAAAATCGGCCAAAACTAGCCGAATATAGCTAGTTCGAGGCAAACCGCCGTGCCGTTGTGCCAAAATTCTGAAATTAGCTATAAAAGATTTTTAACACCGATTTAGAGTTTTTTGGGTTATTTTTAGGTACGTGAAGCGTGTTTTTACCTCCACATAAAAATTTAGGAAACTCGTGGATCGCTAGTAGGTGCAGTAGAAAGTTCAGTATTTCGAACACCGATTTGAGTAAAAATCTTTCACCTTATTCCCTGTTATGGAATTGAAGTCTAATTATAAATAATACGGTATTTTGCGTAATTTAAAAAACTTACAAGTTACTAATGGAGCCGGAACTGATTATTTATTACTATTTTTCTGTTTTAACTGATTATTTGATTTTACAGTTTTAAATACATGATAATACACTAGAATTGGTAAAATAATTCAGTTGTGTTTTCTTGATGCATGTATTGCTTGTCTTGCATGATTTATAGTTAAATTGTGAAACTGAAAATTAAATATAAACGAAATTGCTTGGTTAAGTGAATTAATAAAACGGTTGTCCTCCTCGATATCCTGGGAGATGGTAGACGGACCGGGTACATAGAGAACCTCAGCGTCAACGTTACCTCATACCAAACAGGGTATCGAGAAATGGTATTTTTGGCACTCATACCGGATAGGGTATGGGGACGGTCCGATTTACCCTTATACCGGACAGGATATTGAGGGATGGTAGCTTTGACGCTCATACCAGATGAAGCATTGAGGGATGGTACTTTTGGTACTCATATCGGATAGGGTATAGGGATGACTGATTAGTTGACAAGTTTTGTTATGGGTTCACAAGTGGTGGGACATCCCTATGGACCTCCAGGGATACCAGTAAGCAAATAAAAAGAGAAAGTTATTATTCTGACTAATTGAATATGATATTATGATGTTGTCTGTATTATTGTCTCTATAGGTCGTTTTAGAAATCTCGCTACGGTAAGTATGCAATAAATGATTTTATTTATGATAAATGAATTTACTTAATTTAAGAGCTCCATTAATTATTTTTATGATTTTTACCAATCTTCATTTTTGTATCGGTAAGTAGTGTGATATTCTTACTAGGTTAGTGTAGTTCACTCTCTCATTACCCATTTCAGATCAAGAGAATCAAGATCCAAATCTCGATTAATAAGAGAGTTGTGAATAGTTCACCACCTGAACTCCCTTCAAAGGGTAGTGAAGGTTGTCATAGGATACCTAATTGTTTACTTTTTATTTATTTCTTAATTTTTAGCTTTTTCTTTTAGAATGGTCATTCTCTAATCCTATTGGTTATTTTTAAATTATTGTGTAATGAATAAAAAACCTAACTCTATTATTTCGCTTCCACATTCAATTCATGTCTTTCTCTCCCTTTCAAGTTCCGGGGCATTACAGATGGTGTGATCTTGACCATCCATTTTTTATTTATTATTTTTCCCCTACAACTTTTATGTAATTATGCTTTTAACCCCCTTTTTTTGTAGATGCATTCACTTAAGCCTTTTTAATTTAATAAAAATCCATAATTTTTGAACTTTTCTTCAATTAAACCCTTAAACCTTAATTTAATTAATTTACCTCAAGATTTTAACTAATTTATTTTTATTCACTTATTTACAAATTTACACAATCTACATTAAGGACTGGATATTATAGTAAGATGAGTGTTAAAATTAATGAAATATTAGTAATTACTAAAGATTCTATGTGAAATATTTTATGAGATTTTTTTATCGATATAAAAAGAATGTTATGTAACGACCCCGGAAATGTGAAAATGAAATAAGTATTTAAACACATAAAATGCGGAAGCGAGATCAAAATTTCAGTTAACATCCCTTACACGAAAACCAAAAACGTACTTAAAATATAAAGGATTAAACTAACTAAAAGAGAAACTCGAAAATAAAACTATGAGTATGACTACAGAGTCTCTAGGCATCCCCTTCGTCGTCCTCCTGCGGAACGGGCTCGGGAACCATGTCTTCCTGATCTGAAATGGTTAAATAAGGAGTGAGCTACACTAGCCCAGTAAGAACATCACGATATCTCACCATCACGGAGGTAAAGGTGGGTAGAAAAACACAAAAGACCAATGGAGCATGATTTACAACAAATCCTTTTATTTATGATAAAACCTTTACCATCCACTTACCTCGGTGGAATTCATGAAACAATATAAGAAAACAATAACATTATCACAATCATGGAATAATATAAGCTGTAAAACATAGCACTTATCACGCCTTTTGTAATTCAATCATTATACCACATATCCTTTTCTCATTTACCAGCCTACTAGTATCCATGGGGGTCCCTAAGAGTCCCGCTACCCATTAACCTTTAACATTCATAATCAGTTTCCAGAGCCGTCCCCATACCCCATCCGGTATGGGCGCCAAAACCATAAACCTCAATACCCCGTCCGGTATGAGGGTGAAACGGGCCGTCCCCATACCCCGTCCGGTATGGGTGCCAAAACCATAAACCTCAATACCCCGTCCGGTATGAGGGTGAAACGGGCCGTCCCCATACCCCGTCCGGTATGGGCGCCAAAACCATAAGATCTCCATACCCCGTCCGGCATGTGAGACCACAATCCCGGTAGGGTTCCCTACGGACCCGGTCCGTCCACCATCTCCCAGGATATCTAGTCAGGCTGACCCCATCATACAATTATCAGTCTACACAATCTTTCATTTTCCTTTTCCTCAATAAGCATCATCAATTCACATTTTAAAAAAGCAAATCGTAATTCATGCCAAACAGACAACATACAGTATCAGTTCTTCAGTCATTCAACCCATAATTAATAAAACAGTAATATATGCACTCGAAACTATGAAATGAACACATCAAACCTCATAATGCATTTAAAGCTGTAAAACAGGCCAAATAACAGTGAATCATCAATCACACTAGACTCGGGCTCCATTAGCAACCTTAAGCAATTTCACACATGCGTTAATTTAAGAAATACCGTTTTATCATTTTGAACTTTAATACCGTGATAGGAAATAGGGTGAGGGGTCCTTACTTGTTTTCGGGATCCGAATACGATTCACAGTGCGCCTACAGGCCGTCCCTAATTTTCCCTGAATTTTTCCCGGGGAACTGAAACACACTAACGGTACCTGCACGTGTTCCAAAAAATCTCAAATTAGGCTCAGGGCCCCTTTTTGGTCAATACCGCAAGCTCCGGCGACGGGGCCGCAGCTTGCGGCGGCGATTCGCCTCGGGTTGGCTGTTTTCGGCCGTTTCCGGCCGAATTCGGCCACACTCGCATCGGTCCCTGCGAGAAAACAACCCTAGGGCCCTCGGGGGGCCAAAAAATCACGGAGAAGCGGAGCTACCGGCGGCGACGCTCTCGGGTGCGGCGGCTCTCCGGCGAGGTTCGTGGTTTGGTGAATCGGCTCCGGTCAACCTGTAGAGAAAAGAATGGTGATCACGGTGATATAAAAATTGCATCAAACGGAGGCCGGGAAGGGCCTCGTCGGAGGCAAAAACCGAGAGGGGGCGCGGCGGCGCCGCTGGTCTTCGACCGCGTATTCCGACCGTTTGGCCGGAATTTTGGCTTCGATTTGGCCACAGGAGGAATCAGCGTGGAAAAACGAGTCGGGGGTATGAAATTTACCTCGATCGGCGGTCAGAAATTTTCCCGGTGCGGCGGCGGGTGGCGGCGGTCGGCCTCTGGTTCGTCTTCTCCGGCGAGCGGCAGGCGGCTAGGGTTTGTGGTCTGGTGTGGGGGTTCTATTTATAACCCCTTGCCTTTTGATCTCAGCCGTCCATTTTGTTTTAATCTGGGCCGTTCGTTTTTGATTGAATCTGGGCCGTCTGATCGCGCGATTGATCTGGGCCGTCCGATCGCGCCCACGCGGATCGCCAACGTGGCCCGTTCCGGAGCGACGTGGTCTTGCCACGTGGCAGGCCCCGGTTGGCTGGGACTGCTGACCGGGCCTGCTGATGTGGCCGCCGACATGACTCTTTTTTTTTTTTTTTTTTCTTCTCGGTCCGGGCGCTACATGTTAACTCTGATTCGATTAAATTAAAATATAATTTATTAATAATTTAAACGAAAATTTAAATTTATTTTCAACTTGGCGTAAATTAATTTTTGTACGGGCAGAAAAATAATTTGGCAGATACAAGGAGGGGTATATTGTGGTTGTTTGCGATTATATGGCACAACCCTCTCCTCCCTCTTCCCCCTTTTTCATTTTTTTTTTTTTATTTTTGACGTCCAAAATCTTTTGGTCTCTATGATTGATTCAAATGGGACTGAAATTAATTACAGCCAGAAATTCCCCCATGTGTTATTGCTATCGATTGATATGATTATATATGTCCTTTATTCCCGGCACATGCAACCCTTTTAAACAACGAAAAAAGCTTACTAATAATCTTTGTAGGCCATGTTTGGCCAAGATCAAAAGAAATGTGAAATGAGTGGGCAATTCAAATTAAATTGTAAAAATCTACCAATGTTAATTAGATGCGGTGGTCAAACGTTGAATAATAAGGGTCCAAGTGTTATTTATGTGTGTGTGTGTGTGTGTATGCGTTATCCTGTTGGCTTTGAATAATTTAATGGGGATCCACAACCCCCATAGAACAAGACCTTCTTCGAGTACTCAGCTGGAAGCCTATACAGTAGTGAATATGCTGTGTGTATATATACACACAAATGGTTCATTGAACAATTGGGTTCAAACAAGGACATGTTCGGTACATAATAATACTTGAGACAACCTTTTTAATACGAAACGTACATCTCTCTGTATGGTTGATGCATGCATGAATCAAATGGAAACCGAGTAATTAATGAACCTTCCCTCCAAAAAGAAATTATTTGGAGAATTTCTTAAAATATAATATCTTTGCTATCAGGACTTGATAAATGCGTTGGAATATAAAACCAAATAAAATTAATTGAATGTCATGTTTAGCTACTGATGCACAGAAAGAAACATCATGTGTGTGCAAATGAGATTCTGTAAATAATATAAAGTTTCCCCATTTCAGTTGAAATCCTTTGTATGCTAAAAATGGGAGAAGTGGAAATCAGTTTAGGACTGAAACGAAGAGAGAAAATTGAGGAAGCGAAGGGAAATATTAGACCTTGAGGGAATTTTTTGGATTATCCTCTATATTTCTTTTAGAAGAGGCACAAATGAGGAGGAGAAAAGAAAAGGAAAAAAAAAAAAAAAAAAAAGAAGAAGAAGAGAACAACAGGCTTAATTCTTCTTCTTTCTTCGGATGAGAACTAGTAGATTAAGGATGTAAAAATCAGAGGTACAGAAGTTAGTATTTACCAGAGATCTAGTCAAAATACAATGAAGAAAGGAGGAAGGATGACACAATCTTGACCTCTAAAATGGCCAACCAAATATGTATTGGCTAACAAATTAAACCTAAATCATTTAATTGGCATGATTTATTTTTTTACGCTAATTATTTTATTACATGGTTATGATATGGAGACCAATGATTTCAAAACTTAGTTACTAAGTTTAACAGGAGAATCGTGAAGACCATTGTTTATATATATATATATATATATATATATATATTTATATATTTAATTACCCAAAACCCTTTTCAGTTTATAATAATTCTATTACTTTATTAATTTTATTTAAGAATGGATATAAAAGTGAACATGATTGTATCTTAGTCAAGACCAATAAATAGCAAGAAAAATTACAACCTAATTATTATTATTTTTTTCTGATAAAAAATGGTTTACTCGAATTTTTAATCAATTAAAACTATTATACTTAAAAGAACTTAACTGTTAATAAAATATTTATTTCATTCAATATAATAAATTTATTAAAATTTAATTTAATTATGTAAAATTTGAACTTATAATTTTTAATTAAAATATAATTAATTTAAATTATAACATAATTACGTAGCACATTTGTGCTTTAAAATATTTTAACTTAAATTATTTATTAAAATTAACATATATTTTGATATCTAATTCTCACTACAACAAGTAAAAAAACTCTAGCAAACAAATTTCTCTTTGGTGAGAAAAGTAAGGCAGGTGGAGTATGCCTTTAGCCATTAAAACAAGTTATAGGCACCAAATACATCAAGTTTGCATTTTTAAAGACAGAATGTTAAAAATTAGTGCATTTTACTTTTTAAATTTGTCATGTCAACAAATAAATTTCCATTTTATATAACATAAAATCAGATCATCGAATATTAATTATAAATTTAATTAAAAAAATTTTATGTAGTAGTTGGATATTACTTAGTTGTAAGTTTTTATATTAGTTACATATTGTTTAGTTGAAAATTTTATTATAGTGATTGTAGATTTTTAGGGATTTAACTTTAATATTTTGCGTATATATTTTGTTTGTATCTGATATATTAATTTTTCCGAATAGCAGTAAATATTTTTCGATGTTTTATTCCCATATTACTATTTTATAAACTTTCTCTATTTATTAATTTATTTTTTAAAATTTTTGTTTCAACAAAGCACAAACTTATTGTCATAAATAGTTACTTAAAGCACACTCTTTCACGATCAACAATCAATTTTTTGTCATCAACTCTTTCTTCTTTCTTTTTTTTTTTTTAAACCTATCTAGTGTGAATAACGATCGTGTGAAAGAAATATAAATTGATAATTTTTGGTTACCGATAATAGCAATGAAATCCATGCATAAATACAAATATATATATATATATATCTAGATATAACTTCTAGCATTTTTTTTTTTTCATTTAGATTGTTTATTTTATTGTTATTTCATTTTAGAAAAATTAATTAAAGTAAATATATATGATTTCTTTTGGATTTTTTTTTAGGGGAAGATGTAAGATTTATATAATAATATATTCTTCACGTATAATAGTTTTTAAAATTAATTCTCTCTCTTAATTTCTTTCCTTTGGAATTTTTTTCCAAGCAGTATCTTGTCCTTTCTAGCTTCCATATCTCTGCTTCTTTCATGCCCGTCTGATGGCGTACCGTTTCATGTATGAGAGAAATGAAGATGAGAGACTGAAAACGATGCAGTTTTGGGATTTCGGCTGAGGGAAAAGATCTGGCCCAAAACCATACAAAGCAAAGTTGGGTTATTTAATTAACATTTTTATTTTCTTATTTATTTATTTATTTTTATTTTTATTTTCAAATAGAACACAACATTTATTATTATTTACGACAGTAAATTAAATTTTCTTCGTTTTTCTTTTTCTATAATTTTTTACATTTTAGGATATATGAATTTGAAATATAAAAATATTAACCCATTTGATAACTATTTTCTACCTCTCATCATTAAAAAAAAAAAAATACAACCTTACTACTTTCTCTCTTTCGTTAATTTTAGTTACAATAAATAAAAATAATTATACTAAAATTAAAAAAATATCCCAAATAATAGAAATTCTAATAATAAAAACTAAAATTCTCATATTGATATATTTTATTTAAAAAGTTTTTAAGTTTTCTTGACGTTAAACAACATGTTTAAATAACCATTAATTATTTATTATTTTTATTAAAATTTTAATATTTATAGTTTTAATTTATCAAATATATTTTTTAATTATGTTTATTAAATTAGCCGTTTAGATAAATTATATGACAAAATAAGCAAATTTTGATATAAAAAATTAATATTAAAATAAGTTGTAACTAAAAGACAATCTAAGTAAAAGATTAAATAAAATATATTTATATTGTATAATTTTCAGTAGACCAGTTTTGAATTTTACAAAATCAAGTATGATTTTAAAATAAAGTGTATTAATTCACATGACAACCGTGTCATTAATTTGATGGTGAAATAACAATCACATTGTGATAACATGTTTAAAAAATTATTTATTTTAATAAATAAATTATCTGAACAGATAATTTAAAAAAAAAAAAAGAAAAATCAAAGATTAATAACTTAATTGCAATAGCCAAAAGAGCTTGAGGAAGGAATAAAAAGTTATGCACCATGTTTGCAATTAAGCCTACAATTTATTATATTTAAATATATTTTTTAGTAACGTATAGAAAGAATTATTATCTATATATTAATTTGTATTTTAATTCAATATTGTCGGGTTTTGGCTAATTCCAACATTTTCTATTGGCAAGCTGAATATGTTATATATATATATATTCTAAATCTGTACAGATTAATTTTAGGACTGTAAGGATTCTTGAAGGAACACCCAATTCCTTTGTGAAATGAGAAAAAACAAGCCATCTTAAACTTCCAACAAAATATCAGAAGGCAATTTCACAATTTCAATTTGAGTTTGGTTGTAATGGCCCCGGAATTTAAATGAAAATGTATGTATTAAAAATCTTAAATGCGGAAGTGTAATAAAAATTTTGATTAACATTCCTTACACAATAACAAAAAACGTACTCAAAATATAAAAGAATAAGCTAATTAAAAGAGATACTCGAAATAAAAACTATAAATAGAACTATAAAGTCTTTAAGCGTCTGACTCGCCGTCTTCCTGCAGAACGGGCTCGGGAACTCCGTCTTCCTGATCTGAAATGGTTAAGTAAGGAATGAGCTACACCAACCCAGTAAAGACATCACACTATCTCACTGTCACAGGAGTAAAGATCGGTAGAAAATAAAAACAACAAATGGAGCATAATTTATAACAAACTCATTTATTAACATAAAAACGTTTACTATCCACTTACCTCGGTGAAATTTATGAAAATAACATATGAAAACAACAACATTATAACCATCATAAAATCATATCGACTTTGTAACAGAACACATGTCATACTTTTGCACTTCAATAATCAGACAATAAATTTCCTCTTTTACCAGCCTACTAGTATCCATGAGGATCCATAGGGGCTCCCCGCTACACGTGAACCATTAACATTAATAACCTAATTCCAGGGCCGTTCCCATACCCCGTCCGGTATGGGTGCCAAAATCATAAACCTCAATACCTCATCCAGTATGAGGGTGAAACGGGCCGTCCCCATACCCCGTCCGGTATAGGCGCCAAAACACATAAGGTCTCCATACCTCGTCCGGTATGAGAGACCACGTTCCCGGTAGAATTTCCTACGGACCCGGTCTGTCCACCATCTCCCAGGATATCTAGTCAAGTTGTCCACATTATCCATTTATCAATTCACATAACCATTTTGCCATTTTCCTTGGTCTCAATCATCCAATCATACGTAAACATGTAAACTAGTAATTGATACCAAACAAGATAACACAGTATCGGGTTCACCATAATACCAACCATAATAAAAAAAACCATGATTCATGCATACGAGACCATAAAATAAATACA
>NW_019014548.1:546569-556832 GCF_000150535.2 Carica papaya
AGTATGAGACGACGTTCACGGTAGGGTTTTCCTATGAACTCGGTCCGTCCACCATCTCCAAGATATCTAGTGAGGTTGTCACCTTATCTGTTTTCCCTTAGTCCCCGTTACCAAGTTGAACATAATCACATAAATAATAAATATGCACCCGATAATACAATCATATCTTAAATTTCACAATCACACAGTAGTCAAATAAAACAGTAACACATGCATTTAAAATTATAGAATAGATAGACCAGATACCATAGCGCATTTAAACTGTAAAATAAATCAAGCAGAAATCGACAAGGAATAATGTTCGATTTCGGGCTCTATTAGCAACCTTAATTAATTATGCTTATCTATTAATTTGCACAAAATACAGTATTACCATTTATTCGAACTTTAATTCCATGATAGGAAATAGGGTGAGGGGTCCTTATTTGATTCGACGTCGAAAACTAGATTGTCATTACGCCTACGGGCGGTCCCTAGGTTCCTTGAATTTTTTCTCGGGAACTGAAACGCTCTTACGGTACTTACACATGTCTCAAATAATCCAAAAATTAGACCTAGGGCCTACTCGGCCAATTTCAAAATTCTGGCACGACGGCTTCGCCGTGCTCCGCCGGCGGCGCCGTCGCTCGTGACGGTGGTCCGCCTCGGGTTGGCTATTTTTGGCCAAATTCAGCCAAACTTGCATCAGTTCTTGTGAGAAAACACATTTAGGGTCCTCGGTGGGCCGAAAAAATGTAAAAAATTGAAACTCACAGGCGGTGGGGCTCTCTGGTGCTGCGGCTCCTTCGGCTCACGTTGCGATTGGGTGTTTTGCTCCGGTTAACCTGTAGAGAAGGAGCCAGTGATCACAACGGTGAAAAAATCATATCGAACGGGAATCGAGAAGGGTCTCATCGGAGGCAAAAATTAAAACACCTCGCAGCAGCGCTGCTGAGTTTCGGCGGCGTTTTTCGACTAATTGGTCGGTGCTTTTGCTCTAATTTGTCCATAGGTGGGTTTAGAATTAAATTATGAGCAAATGGTAGAATTTTTACCTTGTTTGGCGGTCGAAAATTGCTCCGGTACGGCGGCGGGTGGCAGCGGTCAACTCTCCGGTGGCTAGGCTGTTTTCTCCAGCGAGGGGCTCTGGCGGATAGGGTTAGAGTTTGGGTGCGGATGAGGTTATTTATACCCATCTACTTTTGATCTGAGCCATCCATCGCTTTTAATCTGAACCGTCCGATCACGATTAAATAGGGAGTGAATCTGGACCGTTCATCGCGATTCAATCTGGGCCGTCCGTGAGCAATTCAATCTGTACCATCTGTGTGCGATGCAATCTGGGTCGTCCGTGCGCATTTTGATCTGGGCCGTTCATGCGGGAACGGATCTCAGCCGTTCGATCGTGCATACATGGATTGCCCACGTGGCTCCCTCCTGCGTGGCCTCCTGCGTCAGCGTCTCTGCTACCTGGAGCGTCCTGGTTGGTCAGGGCTGCTGACCGGGCAGATGACGTGACATAACTTTTTTAAATTATGTTTTAACCTCCGGTTTTCTATTTTTCTTTCAAAAATATCCCCATAACCCAAATTTTTACCCATTTTCTCAAAATTATTTTCAATTAAATCTCTAAACAAATTTTTACCCCTTTTTGTTATTATTATTATTATTATTTTCATTAAAATAAATTGAATTAAATTAAATTCAATTAATACATATTTTATATTTATATAGAATTAGTAAAAATGAAATAAAATAAATAAAAAAATAAAAAAAATAAAAAATAAAAATAGTTGGGTATTACACCGGTAATGACAATTGTTTTTATTTGAATTGACATTATAATATAATTATATATTTGAGCAAAATATCTATTTTGTCTATACTTTATTGTATATATATCATAAAATTGATATAATTAAATATATATTATATATATAATATTAAATATATATATATAATAAAATAAGAATGAGAAGAGGTGTGCGTGTGCAGCTCTTCTTGAATCAGTATCAAGTAAAAGAAGAAGAAAAAGAAACCCTAGAGAAAAAGAAAAAAAAAAGAGTAAATCATATCGGACATAATGATTTAAAATAAAAAATGATTTTATAAATAATAAAAAATATTGAAGATATAAAAAAAAAATTATCAAACAGTCCTAAAATCAACAAATAGTTTATTTGAAAAATTAGAAAAAATTATGATTTTGAAAATCATGGCTTAACTAATAAAAAATTATATTATTAGTTTGCAAATGCAAACTAGCAGACAAAATCATACTAGATAAAAAAGCAGACATTTATTCTCAAGATATATAGCATTTTTTAATAGAATAGAAGTGGCTTACAATAGGAATCAACATATAAAAACTGGCTAAAAGGAAATGCAGATACAAACCAATGTTTAAATGGCAGACCATCACTTATTACTTTATATATATATAAATATACGCTCCGCACTCTTTAACTTTTGTGTATATATGTCTGTATCAGAAAACAGAGCATGAGCGATATACTTCAATCAAACTCCGCAGAAGTGGAATAAAAAATTGAAGAATCAGAACCCATAACACCGTTTTGTGATCGCTCTTGTTTTATTCTCATATTTTGCTTCTATTCTCCCTTATAATTTCTTCTTCTCATGACATAATAATTATAGCGTGAAAACCAACCGCAGAAGTAAAACCTCTCTGAATCTTTTGCTCACTCTCTCTCTTCTTCTCTAATTACGACTGCCGCTGCCGTTTTCCTTGATCTTGAATGCTCCATGGCCTGGTTTCCTGGAGAGAGCAAGGTGCACGCCGGGATCATGGTGCTTACACTTGGAATTATACATGATGGAGTTGTTAACAGCTTGCACGTTACTGTTCATGAAAGCGGTCATGGGAAGAGTCCGCATTGCTTTCGCATCTTTCTGGGTTTTGTCCTTGTTTGTCTTTTGGTCATTCCTTTCGTCGCCACTGCTAAAGCTATGCCATGTTTCGCCGCCATCAGCGATTGCAAGTTTAGAAGTTCCCGTCGTCTTCTGGGCCTGGAGATACCGAGGATTACCTTCAAACCCATTTTTCTTTGGGGAGTGGAAAATTTCCATGATGGCACCTTTATTTTCACCTGCAAGCGTGATAACCCGAAACCCTCCTTCCTCGGAATCAGAAGAAGCCTTTTTTCCCTGCCCTTTTTTCTCTTTTGATTCAGCGACGTTGTTGCTCCCTTTGTGATTGGTGGCACCCGCATCTTTCTTGGGCTCGCTTCCAGTTAGCCATGACAAGGGCCTTTCGCCGACGGTCTTTTGAACCAGAACTGTTTTCTGCTCTGCCTCTTTGGGGATCTTGGGCTCATTTTCACGTTCCAATTTGAATTTGGAAGGTGGTAAGTTGAGGGGAGAAGGCGGTGATCCAGTAGGCTTGGGCTTGGGAGATTGCGGTGGAGTTTGAGTTGCGGGTTTTATCGTTTTCGAAGATTGTGTTGGACTTGGCGCCCGAATAGTAGAAAGGATAGTGGTTGCCGTATACCCAACTCTTTGGGCTGGCGCTGATGAGTTCGTGGTTGCGATGGGTTTGGGTGGTGAAGAAGAAGAAGGAGATTGTGAAGGCTTTGGCTTGGGAGGTGTTTGGGCCGAGGAGGTTGTGACCGAAAGCAGTGTTTGAGTTGGGGAAGTTTTGGGCGTCGGTGATGGTTTAAGAGTTGGAGATTTTGCTGCTGGAGCAACAACAGCCGCTGGCATGGCAGCAGTAGCAGGTTGCGGTAGAGCCACTGGCCTTGCTGCTGGTGGTGGTGATGGTGGAGATGCTTGAGGCAGGGGCCTGAATGTGGGCAGTCGAGCTGGGATGGGACGAGTCTGGGCAGGAGAAGGATCAGTGAGTGGTGCAGTGGCAGGTGCTATAGCTGGGGCTGGGATTGGAGCAGCGGCAGGTGCAGGTGCTGGTGCTGGAGGAGGAGCTGTAGCAAGGGCAGGTGCTGGAAGTGTTGGGGAAGGTGGAGGTGGAGCCGTAGCAGGAGCTGGAGCCGTTGCAGGGGCAGGTGCTGGAGGTGGAGGGGTAGGTTGAGCCGGAGGAGGAGCTGGAGCTGGGGCTGGGGCTGGGGCTGGGACTGGGGCTGGAGCTGGGGCTGGGGCTGGGGCTGGGGCTGGAGCCGGGGGAGGGACAGGGACTGGCCTGGCAATGCTTGCCAAACGTGACCAAGGGCGAGACTGTAAGTTTGTCGACATTGTTTCGAAGGGATTAAGGATTGAAAGTGAGAAATGTTTTAAAAAATAAAAGTGAAGAAAGAAATGAAGACGGAGAGAAATGGGAGGGGAATGTTGTTATTTATAGTTAATTAAGGAAAACAGGAAAGGCATCAGATGCACCAAATTGCAGAGACAGCTTGACAAAATATTTACTGACAATTCACGAATGGTATCAAAATTTTTGTAAGAGAAATTTATGAGTTAAAAAACTGTATCAATGGCTGCTTTGTCCAAGATTCTTTAACATTCAGGGGAGAATGTGTCTATCGCTGTCCTTGTCTTCTTCTTCTCCTTGACTTTGCTTGCTGACATTGGCCAGATTTTATTCCCTCTGCCCTTTTTCTTTTTCTTGCATAAATCAATAAACCAATAGAAATTTGCTACTAAATTTTTAAAGGAAAAAAAGAAGAAGAAGAAGAAGAAGAAGAAGAAGAGGAAGAAGAATTATTCCCACTTGTTCACAATGAACTCATGTCTGTGTAAAATAAAAAAATAAAAAAAATTATCTTTGCATTTTTTTTTTTTTTTGTTGTGTGAAAAATCGCACCACTTACAAATGAATATAAATTCTCTCTTGTTTTTTTTTTTTTTTTTCAATCTCCAATCAACATACCTACTTGCCAGTTGGACTAAAATTTTTATTACAATTTGTTTCTAAATTTTTCATCTAAAATAATAACAAACTTTACTTATAAAAAATACCTTCAGTATAATTTGAGTAACATAACATTTCTATTTATGCCGGGTATCATCATTTGTATTTCTTAATAAAATTTTGTTTTTATTATATTTGATCTTTAATTATTAAAACCTTCAAAATCCATTAAAAATAAATTTTAAAAAAAAATTATTTATGATTTTATGTCAAAAATTATTTCTTAATAGTAACATAGATTTAAAGATAAAATTACTAATGAAAAATATATATATACATATATATAACTAATTGTAACATAGAAAATAATGCAAGTATTAAGATAATAATTTACTGCAATAACTATTAATTTTTATGGATCTTAAAACCACATAAATACAAAATCTACAATATCTTGCAAACAAGTAAAATATATTATTTTTTAAAAAAAAAATTTGAGAGAGAGACAATACATATATATATATTATATGTGTTTATATATAATATATGATAATTTAATTAAAAAAAAAAAAGTTACTAAGTTAGCTGTTCATCTATCAAGATATAGCACGCCCAAATTTTGTTGTTAATCTATTAAGACATTAATTAATTTTGTTGTTCATCTTATGATATATTATTACATAAGAGAAAATGAGATACAACTAAATTTTAATGACATTCAATTATCAACTACTATTTAACTGAATATTAGTTACATTTTTTCATTTATAAGACATTATTAGAAGTTATTATATTATATGATGATTGATATATATGTTGTATATATTTAATTAATGAATATATGAATTTACTTTTTTTTTTTAAAAAAAAAATATGATGAGGAATTGTGCTGATCATAGGAATAGGAAGATGGAAAACAAACTATTAAGAAACATATATATTCTGTTAAAACTTGAGAGGAGAATATTATTGATGGTGTGCCATTTGATATTTTGTGATTATTTAAAATGCATAATGTTATAATTTAGAGTATATAAAAATTAATACATATAATGAAACTAAAGCAACACCTGCTCATCAATAATAAAATAAAATTTTGAACAAATACATATGTAATATAATTGAACAATGCTGACGCAATTTGATTAAACAAATAAAAATAAGAACATTAATAATAAGAATGTTTAGTATTCCTCTTAATTTCAGTACGAATGAATTTGATTATCACTTCATAATTATCATTTGTTGCCAACTAAGAGTATTTTATACTTGTGAGGTGATTTTGGATAGTATTAGTATATTCATCAATTACATTTCTTGCTACTCTAACCATATACATTCTGGAGTAGCTATATTTCCATCTCTGTTCTTCAAGAGACAATATTTTTTTAAAAATTTTTTTGAATTTATTTCTATTTTTATTCTTGGTTACTTTACTTAGATGCCCATTGATGGTAATGAGATGAGATAAGGCCAATATTGAACCCAGCAACATTATCAAAACAAAGGCTATGAACTAATCTAAAGGATGGGTATAGAAAAACAGAACAGATAATGGAGGGAAAAAAAAACTGAAGTTGCAGATGATGGAAGAGGCCAAGAGAGAGAAAGTAAAGCGAGGCTACAGCAGCAGGGAACTTCAAGGCCACTTGGTGAATTCAAGCACCTTTAAGACAATCTCAAATCCAGTTGGGATTTGCCAAATGAAGAGCACTACATTCAATGCATTCAACGCAATATGAAGATTTCTAGCCGTCTCACTCCCCTTCTGCATTGCAGGTACCAGAGCTGCCGCCGCTGCCCATAGCACCGTAATTGCTGCATTTCCATTCAACAACCATTTCAATTCTCTAATAATCAAATATCAAATCCCCGCAAATGATTATTTATTCAATCACAAGCAAATAAAAAATGCCAACATTCTCAATTTGGATTTTGCCCAGTTTATACGTGTTTATAAGGAGAAGGGTTAAATTAAAAGTACAAATTGCAGAGGTAAAAAGGTGTTTACCTGCTCCTGCAAACAAATGGGGACCTGGAAATAACTTTCCTGTCCTAAACCATGTGTTGAGTCCTCCACCAACAGACTCGAATACTCCAAATCCTAACAATATTGATCCTGCATTGAAGTGTCTGTCCCTGTAAGATCCTTTGAGCAACTCCTTCCTCTCCTGAATTTTGTATCATCAATGACCCACATCATTCAACAAATATCTTGGACATTTAGGACAATGGTAAGATTTGTCAAAGCAATTTAGTGAGCAGTAGAAATACCTCAGTAAGTTGCTGAATTTTAAGGTCAACAGGAGAAGGTGGGGATTCCACAGGAGTTCCTTCAGGGGTAACAGGGGTAGGCTTTAGTTGCTTCTTGAGCTCATTGATCTCATTCGGGATAGTCCGCACTCGCCTCCATTGCCAGCCCAAAAAGCCTGCCCACAAGGTGTACACGAACAAGCCACCCATGACAACAGGATGTATAAGCGCCAAGGTCCTTCCCTCAAGGATCCCAAACTCTCCACCAGCAGCAACTGCATCCTGTACCCATGCCATAATTCATCACAAATAAACGGATCGCAAACATCCAGGAGTGTAATCGCTAAAGAACAAAAGAGTTGAGAAAGAGGATGAAGGAATTGGAACTTGCCTTTGTATCCAAAAAGAGAGGTAATGCGACGGTTGTAAGAGGAAGGGAGATTGACTTTGCATGATGAATGGTTTGAAAAATAAAGGGCTTTTGTAGATTTGTTGGATGGGAGAGAATGGGGATTTTGGAGTTAGAAGTTTGAGGCTTTGCGGGAAGAAGAGGGAAGTTTAGAAAGCTGAGCGTGGTTGCCATGCTCTTTCTTCCTCTATCGCCGTGAGAAAAAGAGTGACGAAGAAAATAACAAGATAAAGAAGGAAAATTGAAGATGAAAAAGGTGATGTGGACCCAAAAGAAAGAGGCAACTAGAACCTTTGACATCAATGGCGAAAGATTAACTGGTCATTGGGTTTTCATCAATAAATCTCGACCGGTGTTTAACAATCTCTGATTCATGTAAAAGCAAGCATTGATGGGGCATATTAAAAATATGGCCACAAACCATGCCACGTTTTTAACGAGACAGGAGGAGAGATGGGAGAAACAATTTTATAAAATATATATACAAAAATTTTTAATTCAACTTGAAACGCAGATTTTTATTAGAAAATTGTATCAAAATTTCAACGAAAAACTAAATGGTACGACAAAAAAAATTAGAAACTTTTACGAATAGTAAAACGATGTGTGATTAATTAAATTTAGATTATCTTAGTGAAAGTTTATACATTTTGTTAATTTAGATAAATATATTCATACTTTTATGAAATTATTCGGATTCAAACATTTTATAGAAAGAGCAGCCCAGGGAATAATGTTCAAAACATGCATGTAGATGTGAGAACTCCGGCAACATGTATGTATGTTCACTGTACAATCGTTACAGTGCGAGCGGTTTTAGGAAAACTCTCACAGGACATAATCATGCAATTTAATCGAACGGGCTGGGCTCTGTATTGGGCTTGTTTGGGGTTTTCCATGTCCAGCTAAGGAATAAGCCCAAACAAAAGGGTGGCATTTGGCACAATTTGCAGATGTCATCATTTATAAATAATAATGATGTGGTTGAGTTAGAAAATGAATTTGATTAAACCCTACAAATAACACAATTAATCTCATTTTAATCACAACAAATTCAACATCAACACGGGATATAACTCTATTTTTTTATATATAAAAAAAAAAAAAAAACTTAAATTAATTTATATACACGCGTACATATTATATTATATTATATATATGTATATGTTACAATTACAGCCCCCCACATTGAAAAAACGAAAAAAAAAAAAAAAAAAAAAAAAATTTTCGTACTGTATTATTCCCTTCCAAAATTTAAAACATCGTTGCCAATATATTTTGGAGCATTCGTTTGTATGAAAATTGGGAGAAACTAAAGAGGTTTGGATTTTATTTTAAGGAAAGAAGAATAAATAAAAAATAATGGCAAGGGTAATTCAAAATTCTTGGCCACCTACGGATACTCTGGTTTTTTTCTTAGTTTGTTGCCTTTGGGCCCAATTGATCGAATGGGCTCACAAAATCGGGTCAAGTTGGCCCAAAATTGACCCGACAATATTTTATACCTAACTTTTTCATTTAATAAAAAAATAAGAGTATCAGATATGCAGAATTTATTGATGTCATGATTATGGTGTGGATTCCGTGGGAATAAAAGTGTTTAAAATTAAAGATAACGAAGAAAAATTGATTAAAATTAAATCGTGTTAACCTCGGAAGTTCAACTTCGTGTAAAACCGTCTTTGTCTTTTATACATTATATCTAATTGACTTCCCCAATATTTTAAGGTTGGGGATATAAAATCAGCCACTTAATTTTTATTTTACAAGCAAAATTATAAGGGAAAGAAACGCAAATGGGGCGCTTGAAAGTTTTGCAAACTGTGTGTAATTTTGTTGACTTTTTTTTTTTTTTTTTTTTTTTTTGCAAACTGGGCTTTGTAACTCTACCGTACTGGGTAGAATTTAGATTTTAAAAATATGAAAAAAGGGGATTTTGACCTCTTTCTTTTAAGTAAGGTGTTACTAAAAAATTGAATTAACTTTTTAATTGGTCACCAAATATTTTAATTTCTGCCCAAATAATCAATCATACAACCTGACGATTAATTAAAAGATGACAGAAAAGCAAAATCAAATTTAACTTTCCTTTCCTACTTCACTCAATTTAACATTTCTTTTGTAACCCGTAAGCTTAAATTTAATACGTATATAAAAAAAGAAATAAAATATTCCTTTTTCTACCTCCTTTTTGACTCATAAAATAAATCATCTATTTAAAATTTTTCTCAATTCATCGTCATCGCAGTCTTTTAAATCCTCTTCTTTTTCTCTCAAATTCTCCTTTCGGATTTCTGTCTAATAAACATGCTTCTTCTAAACTTCCTTTTCTCTTTTAATTTCCCAATAAATTAGACCCAATTCTCTCTCTTTCACCCCCCCAGACACCATGAAAATTCTTTGCAATCTCATTATTTTCTTCTTCTTCGCACCCACCCTTCTGTTCTTGCTTCGGCTTCTTTTATTCAAGACCGGCTTGATTTATGTTGTCAAGAGATTGTGGAGATGCATCCAGGATTGCTTTCATGTTTATCAGTTCTTCAAGGTCCCCGAGTTCAGCGAGAACTCGCAGGACAACCAGCTTTACCACAAAATCTCTATTTATCTCAATTCGCTCACCTCCATTGAAGACTCCGATTTCACCAATCTGCTCACTGGCAAGACGTCATATGAGATCATTCTACGCTTGGATCCCAACCAGATCGTCGAAGACCATTTCCTTGGGGCTAGAGTTTCTTGGATTAACAGTCAAGAAAATAGAGAAGAAGACATACCCAATAGGAGTTTTGTGTTGAAGATT
>NW_019014548.1:556929-575142 GCF_000150535.2 Carica papaya
CCGACTCGGCCGAGTCTGGAAGCGAAGCTTCCTTCTGTACGGTCCCTCCGGCACCGGGAAATCGAGCTTCATTGCAGCCATGGCCAATTTCCTCTGCTACGACGTCTACGAAATAGACCTCTTCAAAATCTCGGATGATTCTGATCTCAAGATGCTTCTGTTGCAAACGACGAGCAAATCGGTGATTGTCATCGAAGAATTGGATCGTTTCTTGGCTGATAAATCAACGGCTGTGAGTTTGTCGGGTATATTGAACTTCATGGACGGAATATTGAGCTCATGCTGCGCCGAGGAGAAAGTAATGGTGTTCACGATGAACGGCAAAGATCTCGTTGACCAGGCCATACTTAGACCGGGACGTATCGATGTGCACATTCATTTTCCTCTCTGTGATTTCTCTGCTTTCAAGACTCTAGCCGTGAGTTACTTGGGGGTGAAGGACCATAAACTATTCCCTCAGGTAGAGGAGATTTTCCAAAACGGCGCCAGCTTGAGCCCGGCTGAGATCAGCGAGCTCATGATCGCCAACAGGAACTCGCCGAGCCGCGCGTTGAAATCGGTGATCAACGCGCTGCAAACGGACGGAGATAGGAGGGGGATAGGGGGAATCCGACGACGGTTTTGTGAAAACTGGTCGAGAAAATCGGCGGAGGAGGAAGTGGAGGAGCCGAGCAGAGTGTTCTGCAAGGAAGGAGGATCTCCTGCGGTGAAAGAGTTTAGGAAATTATATGGGTTGTTGAGGATGAAAAGTGGCAACAACACAAAAGCTCGGTCGTTCGATTTGGCGTCATTTCACAACGAAGGTTGAGGATTTTGATATACCAGGGCACTGGAAATCTGGGATTGAAGTAGGAGGATGACAACTCTGCACAAATACAGATAATTTTAGTCTGACAAACATGGATTGTTAGATATTCCAAGTTGGCAACAGATTTGGGTTGCTTGTTCCATTTACTTTTTCCTTTTTAGACCTTGGAATTCTTGCTCTGGCCATTCATGATTTGACTCTGTTGCCCAAAGAGAAAATGCTATTTATTTTATTCTTTCTTTAAAAAAATGCTGGCAGAGAGATATGAATTATGATGGAAAATAAAACAGGAATCTGAAAATGCTATTGTTCTTAATATATGTTCAGCAGATTACTGTGACTGATACTCATCTGGTTTTTTTATTTTATTTATAATTTAAGCTCTTCTTGTCTCTTTCTATCTACCTCTAGGATCAAATCAATACCAACCATGTTGTAATTGTTCAAAAATCAAATTAGTTTTTTGCAATCCATTTCGCTAACTAATAAAATCCAACCTATTAGTATATTATAAACAGCAGGACTACACATAACCAGTAACAAACAATTGAGAGAAAGATGAAACAGATTAAGATATCTTTTATAATATTTTTGAGATGCTCATCATCCCATTACAAAATATACCCAAGAAAATAAAGTAAAATAAAATAATGCAATAAAACAAACCTCAACAAATGAATGAATTGCGCAGCCAAAAAGAGACGGCCAATACAAACAATAGGCATCGGATCGAGAGAAAGATGAAACAGATTAAGATCTCTTTTATAATATTTTTGAGATGCTCATCATCCCATTACAAATATACCCAAGAAAACAAAGTAAAATAAAATAATGCAATAAAACAAACCTCAACAAATGAACGAATTGCGCAGCCTAATAGAGACAGCCAATAAAAACAATAGGCATACGATTATGCTATACCCAGATATTTAAAATATGAAATTAGACTTGGAATGGCCATGGCCAGTCCTTCAAATCCTCCTCTTGTTGTACCTTGGCACTCCTCATAGCATAAGTATTATTGCCATTAACATCACCTTCCACATACGTATAGTACTTCAAGAAGAAAGCCAGCACCAGCACCACCCATTCCAGGCAAAATATCACCACGCACAACCCACCAGCCAACTTCAAAATCAGAGCTCCGTCTTCCTCCCGCACGTACGACTTGAGGTTTCCCAGAAAATCTCCTGTTCTTGTGAAGATTAGAACCGACGCTGACCCCTGAAATATTGCAGTTAGCACTGTGGTCACCATGTGTGCCGCGTACCATCTGTTTTTTCCTCCCGAAGAGGCTGCTGCACAGCCCGATACGGCACCGGCTATGGTCAGGATATGGAGGAGAATGAAAAAGAATCCACAGAGAGAAGGCAGCAAGCGAAGCGAGAGCGTCAAGAAGATGCAACTGGATGCAGCACCGAGGAGAATATAATTGCAGAACAAGAAGACCTTGTGAGTGTGATAGTGCGATCGAGTGATGGAGCCTTGATCGACATTCATGGAGAGGCCCATTTGGGGGTTTTTTTTGGATTCTGATGAAATTTGATGGAGGGTATGGAAAGTTAGATTTTTGGCAAGTGATTGATTGGAATTTGAGTTGGTAATTTTGCGTTGATAAGGCAGAGCAAGGGGGTTTAAATGCTGAACATGTAGAGACACAACGGTCATATTTGGTAATATACCAAATATGACCGTTGGAGGGGCATTTATGGACCCACATAAAAAGAAGAGAGTAACGGCTAGTTCAAAAGTGTGTACATAGAGCACGTTCATTGTGACAACGGATTTTACTCTTTTACGCTGTATATACAGCTGCACTGCAACTCCAACCAAATCTCTATTACTCAATTATTTTTTTTGAAGTTTAAATGAATAATGGAATCACCAATTATTCAACTAATAAATTACTGAATTAATTTAATATTTACCCAGTTACTAATAATGATAACAAAATTTACCCATTTCAAGGGACTAATATTTAATCTAAATAATAATTATAATAATTAATTAATGTGGTAGTGAGATTAGGAGAGTGTGAGGATAATGAGATAAATCTTAAAAGATGAATTAGCAGCCCACTAATTATCTCACATCGTTTGGATTATTATACGAAAAGGAACTTTATTTAATTATCAGTCGGTGATTACGCTAATGAATTTTAAATCTGTACCCGCTAAATTAATTAGCCATCAGTTGTAATGTAATTTATAATTAATTTACATTAATTTAATTGCAACCAAGTATATGGATATGTACCAGTACTACATAATTTATAATTATTTTTGTTGGCGTGATTAAATAGATTTGTTGCTACGGCAAGTAACACTGTAAATTGTTATTAGTTTTTTCACACACGTTAATTATTATCATTAGTAGGAAAAATAAATTTATTATTATTTAATTATGAACCTAAAAGAAGTTATATCTTTATTTTATAAAATTTATTATAAATTATTTATGAATTTTTTTAATTATAGAAATAGTCACTTTATATATATATATATATATATATATATATATACATAAATTAATTGTTAACATTTAGCTGATAAAGCATAAAGAAGTTGAAAAAAGAAAAATAGAAGAGAAACAGAAACAAAGACAAAGAAAGTAAATCTCTCAAAACTAGTTCTGAATATTATGATTAAAAGTAAAGAAAAAGAAAAATTAGAAATGGATTTTGCGATGGATTCAATTTTCTTTTTAATGGCACCTGTTGCAACGGTCAGATCCGTCGAGAATTACTAATGCTTATAACTATTACAGTAACTGTCACTAATGCTGCCATGATGCATTTACTATTTTTATTTTACATTTTCTTCTTATCTATGAGATGTTGGCTGTGGCTATTTTGTTTTTCAAGTTGTCGCAACTTTTCAGCAACACCTGCGTTAGTGCCGGACTAGTAATGTAATAGTTCATGAACCTACAACCTAGCTAGCTAGAAGGTAATAAGAAAAAATATGTGTATAAGTTTAAGGCGTAAATAAATATATGCAAGTTAAAGCTAAACAAATCAAACTAAAAGAAAACTAAAAGTTTTTAACGTGTATAAAAATAATTGTACTTTTATGTAACATGAGAAAAAAATTAAGAAGTTTGAATCAAAATAAAACCAAATCAATATTTACTGATAATGAAGACATTCAAAGAAATCGGCAAATGAAATACTACACAAAGTAATTCTACACTGTAGATTTAGGAACATGTATATGTATGTTGGGAAGATCACATATAGGCGGTAGAAACAAGCTGTAGAGGGATCTTCTTATGGATAATGAGACCAGGAGCTTCATTTATGTTTATATCTTCGTTGCTCATCCCATTTGGTAATTTCTAATCAAAATGATATAAAAGATTTGCCATTTTTTCAAGATCTGACATCTCAAACTTTGCCATTATATGCTGTTTAAATTGTATCAACAGCTTTAAGTCTCCTCCTATGACAACAAATCATCAACATATATTGACACAACAAGCTGATTGTTTTCATCAAGGCCCTTCACATAAAGAGTTGGTTCAATTTCACTCCTCCTAAAACCCATGCTGATCAAATGTGAATCAATTCTGATGTAGCAAGTTCTAGGAGCTTGCTTAAGCCCATATAAGATATTCTTTAGCTTGTACACATAATCACCATCGTCAAAAACCTAAAACCTTGTGGCTACTCTACATAAATCTCTTTTTTCAAGACTATTAAAAAAGATGACTTTATATCTAAATGAAACAGCTTCCAACTTTTCTTTGCTACAAGAATTAAAAGTAACCTTATTGTTTCATATCTTGCAACTGCTACAAAAGTATTGCCAAAATCAACTCCTGCAAGCTGAGCATATCCCTATACCACAAGTCTAGCTTTATACTTGAAGACTGACCCATCAGCATTAAACTTAGTTTTGTAGACCCATTTTACCCCTATTACATTCTTGTTCAGAGGTCTTGATGTGAGCTCTCATGTTTTATTCTTGCAAATTAGTCAAACTCCTCCTATATAACCGTATTCCATTTAGGATGCTTTAAGGTTTCATCAAAGTTAGATGGTTCTATAACTGCTAAGTTACATCTCTCATAAATTTCAACAAGTGACTTTGTTTTCTTAGTAGGAGTATCAGCAGTAGGATCTGAATCAACATCATGGTCGCTTCGTTCATACTGAATTGAATTACACGAACCTGATGTAGACTCAAAAATAACTGAGCCTTCCTTAATTTTTTTTTACTTTAGCCTGTTTCTTTTCCCAATCCCAAAAAACTTATTCATCAAATCTTACATCCCTACTGACATATACATTACTAGAATACACATCATAAATTCTTATAACCTTTGGCTTATCCTGTATATTCCAAGAATATACCAATTTGAGCTTTGTTATCTAACTTGGTCTTCTTCACAAAAGGAACAAGTGTACAGTAAATTGAGCCAAAGATCCTCAAGTGCTTTGCTGAAGGCTTTGAACCACTCCATGCCGCAATTAGAGTTTTTTTTTTAACTAATCTGGTGGGAAGTCAGTTAAGTAGATAAATTGAAGTATATACAGCTTCAACCCAAAATTTTTTGGGCAATTCCTTTTTTGACATCAAGCATCTAGCCATCTCCATTACTGTCATTTTTTTTTCTTTCTGAGACCCCATTCTGCTTAGGTTAATAAGCAACAGTAAATTGCTACAACATACCACAATCATCACAAAACTTCGTGAACTCAGCTGAAGTATACTCACTACCATTATCAGACCTTAAGTTTGTTATCTCACATCCAATTTGCTTTTCTATATATGATTTAAAACACCTGACCCAGGTCATCCTTGTAAAATTGTCTATAAACAAAATAAAATATTTATTGTAGCTTAAAGAAGCAACACTCATAGGCCCACAGACATCAGAGTGGATTAGTTCAAGTTTTCTTGTTGCACAAATAACTCTACTAGTTGGAAAACTGGTCTTATGCATTTTACCATACTGACAAGCTATACATACTTCTTCTCCACCAGAAATAACAGGGATATTACTCACCATACCATTCTTTTGCAAAAACTTTAATGCATCAATGTGATAGTGACCAAAACGTTTATGCCACAACCATATTTCATCATTTTTAACAGATAAAGCAATTTGATTCACATGTTTCAAACATAAAATATTACTATTATTAACCTTTTTAACTCTCACAACCTCAACATTTGCAGCATCATATACATGGTAACAATCATTTTTGAATAAAATTGAATATTTTTTGTTTTGCATATGAGCCATACTCAATAATTGTTTTTCTAGACTAGGAATAAATAAGACATCAGTAATAAATTTTGTACTTTGTTTAGTGTGAATTGACACTAAACTTTTGCCTTGAGCTTCCACAATCATCTCATTTTCAAGTTTCACTTTGGTTTTGTAGCTAGAATCTAAACTAAAAAATAATCTCAAATCGCTAGTCATGTAGCTTGTACAACCACTGTTAATGTACCAAATATCAATATCGGGTACATAAAGATCTTGAGTAAACATAAATAAATGGCTCTCCTGCTGCATTTGATTCTCCACAAAGTTAGCGTGTTGTTGCTCAGTAGACTGTTTTTGTTATTGATGTGAATTCTATGATTTTTATTTCTTTTCCAACAAACTTTTGCAATGTGTGTTGTCTTTTTAGAAACTTTACATTACAAATTCTTCTAGCATTTGCTCTTCATATGCCTACTCTTCCTACAAAGGCTGCAAACAAGAAGTTTTTCTTTTTTATTTGACTCTTTTAAGCCTTACTGCTATTTACTTTTAGGCTCAAAAGATTGACCAACTTCTTTTAAGGTTATAGCAACTTGCTTTTTCTTTTGTCTACCTTGGAATGCATTTTCTACAATACCATCGCTTCTAATAGAAGTTCTTTGTTCTTGAGCTTGCAACTTGCTTATCAGCTCAGCTAGTGACAGCTTTTCCATATCGCAAGTTTCTTCAATCATTGAGAGTTTTGATTCAAACTTTTCTGAAAGGCTGATCATCATTTTTTTTACAACTCTTTGATCCTTGAAATCCCTTCGAAGCAATCTGATTTGATTCTCCAAATTCATAACCTTGGTAGTGTAGTCTTTAACACTTTCACCTTCTTGCATCTTCATCAGCTCAAACTTCCTCTTTAATGTTAATAATTTTACACCTCTCACCTTTGCACTTCCAGCATCCTCCTCCTTTAAATAATCCAAAGTTTTCTTTGTCGTTCTAAAACCAACCAACTTTGGAAAAATATCTTCTGATACAGCTGAATGGAGAATGGATAGAGCTTTAAAATTCTTCATGGAGCCCTATTTTGACAAATTTGTGTTAATGTAGGATTTTCAGGTAAAGGCACTCGAACATAATTCTTCTCTACAGCAGCCCACAAGTCATAAACAAGCAAATATGATTCCATCCTTACAGCCTAATAATCATAATTTTCTCCTATGAATACTAGTAGTACAGGTAAATTCATATTCATGGTCATTTTTTGTCAACTTGATGATGTTTAATCAAAGAACAAGCTAGCTTAACTCCTCACAGTCTACAAGAACAACAACTCTGATACCATTATTGATATTAGTTAATTAAATTTATGAAAAATAGAAGAATATAGAAGAAAATGAAGAGGAAAAATTACAGAAAAATATGAGTCTTCTGGTGCGAGGAAAATGTTTCGTAACATACATTTTTCCATTAATTTTATACATATATATATGCAAAATGGAAGAAAGAGTTTACAAACTTCAACTAATCCTACCAACTCTGATATATATCATAATTTAAGCAGAAAGACATAGAGCTGAACAAAAATGTAGAGTTCTATTCCTATTTGACAGTTGTTATCAAAAGCTATCAATACCAGAAGGAAACAGTAAACATAAAATCTGGAGCTGAAATGACAAAAAAAAAAACAACTCCTTGTTCCATGGAAAACTCAATCTTCAATAAATATAAATTGCGGGTAGAGTTAAAATGGTATATTCACCAATGAAAATTATCAATTTTATGTAAATTTAAATAGATGGGATCAGAAAAAAGGCCATATACATACCTTGAGGATTGCTTTAATATGACTTCTAGAAAGAGTTACAGAGCTTTATTATTTTTGCAGCTTCTCTATCTTGAAGAGCGCATCAACTATGTCCTCTTTCCCTTCTTCTACCTTTTTTCTCTCATGCTTCTCGATTATTTCTTGTAGAAAAACATCCATTTCCTATACACTCTTCTGGAGCCTACTATGTAGCCCCGTGAGCCTATCAATGATCCATCCAACACAAGGAAAGAAATTAGAAGCAGAAAAGATTCCCAGAAGCGATATCACCTCATTGAGCTTCTCTTGAAACACGCCGCTTTCGTATTTATTCTCCTCAAAGCTATCTCCAAATGTGACCCTCTAGAGCACATTCGTTGAGGGAAAACAACTTCTCTTTTATATCCACAAGGGAGTTAGAAATAGCAGATTGAGAGAGAGATTGAATGAGTAAAGCAACCTCTTCCTCTCTGATGAACTGAAATGACTGAACTCTTTTGTTGTTGAAAAACTAGTGAATGCTAATCTTGCGCATCTCCTTCAAGTATTCGTTGTAAAGAGCAAAAGCTATATCGAGAAAATTGTAAGAGAAACTGCCTGTAGCTAGCAATTTGGGTCGGCTACAAGCCTTGGTGTCGTGATCTATGAGAATCTACCTTGCTAATTCGAAGAGAAGACGACGACAAAGGGTACATTTCCAAGCTTCAATAGTATTACAGGCACGATTCCATTTCTTAGTAACAAGATTCCATATCTTTCATCTTTGGATGTGACGGTGATACCATGATCCAATAATTAATACATATTAATTTTTAATAATGTGTTATTTATACATTAATAATAATATAATTAATTTTTTTAATAAAATATGTTCGAGATATATTATTAAACGTAAATCTATATTATTAAATGTTGGAAGTAACAAATAGTTGGTTCATATTTTATTATTTAACTTAGTAAATTATTTCCATTGTTCTAGAAATTGAGAGGATTCGGATTTGAGATGTCATGGGTATCTTATTAGATTTTGACATCTAAACCGTATGCAAATTACCAATTTAATATTAAATTTTGGTCCAAATTTTATAGATTTTTTTACTACAAGATACCCACCCTAATTTTCATATATATTTTTTTAACATTAACATTGTAAAAGAAGAATAAATAATTTGAGGTTTGTTTAGGGAGAAAAAAAAAACAGCTTATGGTTTATGGTTTATGATTTAAGGAAAAAATTACAACGAAGGGCAAAATCAAAATTCTAATCTTATTTAAATAAATAGAATAAAAAAATTGGATAAACTATATTAGTTAGTGATAATAATAAGCCACAGTCACATATAGCAGGAGAAAAAAAGGAAAATATTGAAACTCATATTTTCATCAATATTTGATAATTGGTCTTTTATTTATCTACTTTTAAAAAAAAATGTACGTATTAATGGATAGAGAATTTACATATAATTGTTTTTTAGCTGAATAAATTTTTGGGTAAAATTTAAATGGTATAAAAATATTTTAATACTAAAAATAATTAAAAATTAAAAATTAAAAATTATATTAAAAATTAATGTACTCATTTTCATCGACAAATAAATAGATTTGGGTAAATGAAAAATTCTTATAAAGCATTCTGCCATGACTTATTTAAAGCCACTACTTTCAGCATTATTTATTTATTTATTTATTATTATTTTTCTACCCAAAGAGAATTGCTGGTATACCCAAATATTTTGAATGTAAATCCACCATATTAACTCAAATAGACTAATAATAAAACTGTACTTCCACTGATTTTTTTTTTTTTTAGAAACACTATCATAGGGCTTGCTTATCATTATCAAAATAAAAGTTTATATGCACTGATTGTATATGGTATACATACCTTGATATCATTTGATTAATATACTTCTTATATTTTTTTATTCCAAAAAAAAAAACTATTCGATCGATATTTACAATATCATATGAAGATATATTCTAAAAATTCTCACATTCTTATCATTCTATAATTGAAACAACAGAAAATATAAATCCTGAAATTATTATAGAGACTATTCAAGAACATGAAAAACAATTGATCATTTAATAGTGATATAATTAGTTGATGAATCTACAATCTAACTAGAAGATATATGCAAAAATATACGTACAATCTTTTAGGCATAAATATATATATGGTTAAGTTTAAGGCTAAAAAAATTAAAATTAAAAGTAAAAACTATAATTTCCTAAACATATATAACATTACTTTAAAAGTAATATTTTCATCTAAAATGACAAAATTATGACATTTGAATTGCAATAAAACCAAATTAACATTTAATGCCGAAAAGCTCACAAATTAATGAAATTTCGATCCAAGGAATTAAGCGAATGGGAAAAGCTCACAAATTAATTCTACAGTGCAGACCATTGAGAACAAATATATGTTTTGAGAAGATCAGACATGGGAAACAGGAACACGCACAAGATTGGTCTTCTTCGGAACAGTGATGCCAGGCGCTTCGTCCACGTTGATATCTTCCTTTCTCAACCCTTCTGGTAATTTCCAATCAAAATGATCTGAAAGATTTGCAAGTGCAAGCCGCACCATTTTGTATGCCAGGTTGATACCTGGACAGCCTCTGCGTCCTCCACCGAATAGTAAAAACTCAAAGTGCTGGCCTTTGAAATCTCTCTGGCAAATACTCTTATGGGTCCTTCCAAAACTTGGGATCACGTCCGGTGGCCCACACGTTAATATGGATTCCGGTCTTTGGGTATGTCTTGTAACCGTTGACCTCAAACTGGGACATGACCTCCCTTGGAACTAGAAGTGGAGCTGGTGGGTGAAGTCTCCAGGTCTCTTTCACCACCATGTTCAGGTATTCAAGTTTTTCAATATCGTCTTCTTTGGCTTTTCCTTTGTTTCCGATGACACCTTTAATCTCAGCTTGTACTTTCTTCATCACTCTTGGGTTCCTCATAAGCTCTGTTAATGCCCATACAATGGTGATTCGCGATGTATCAATTCCACCCACATATACATCCTGACACATGTACATTAAATGTTAATGCATGCAGCAGCCAGACTATATAAACTCATGTATTTTTATTATTAATGGACATTAATTATAACGTTGTTTAAACTAAGGAGATGGAATCAGACAAAGGGTATATCTACCATGAGGATTGCTTTGATATGAGTTCTGGTGAGAGTAACAGAGCCTTGTTCTTCTGCTGCTTCTCTAACTTTTACAGTACATCAATGAGATCCTCCTTCCCTTCTTCTACCTTATTTCCTTCATACTAATCAATTGTCTCTTGCAGAAAATTATCCAGTGCTTGTGCACTCTTCTGGAGCCGACCATAAAGACCTGTGAGCCTATCAACAATCCATCCAACATAGGGAAAGAAATCAGAAGCAGCGAAGGATCCCATAATCGATGTCATTTCGCTGAACTTCCTCTGAAACGTGCTCGCATTTATTCTTCTCAAAGTTGCCTCCAAACGCAACCCTCCAGATCACATTCGCTTTCAGGAAAAACAGCTTCTCGGTTAAATCCACAGGTGACTTGGAAGCAGCGGATTGAGAGATTGATTGAACGAGTGAAGCAATCTCTTCCTCTCTGATGTACCTAAATGACTGGACTCTACTGTTGCTGAAAAGCTCATGAACGCTAATCTTGCGGACCTCCTTCCAGTATTCGCCAAAAGGAGTAAAACCTATATCGAGATAATCGTATGAGAAAATGCCTGTGGCTAACAATTTAGGTCGGCCGCAAGTCTCGAAATCGTGAACTTTGAGAATCTGTCTAGGAGTTTCGGCTGAGGAAATGACGACTAAAGATACATTTCCTAGCTTCCATCGGACTACAGGGCCGTATTTCTTCGACATTTGCCACAGAGATTGATGAAGAAGTCCGCCAAGTTGGCGCATAGAACCAGTGAGGGGCAGCCCTGGACGACCTGGAGGATCCTGCTTCTTTGATTCCATCACTTTCTTCATCACTACCAGCAGAACCGAACCATTTAAACTATGCCCTATGTTGAGTTTGTTTTCTGACCAACGAGCACTTGTGTTCAAGAAAATGAGGAGAGCACCTAGGGGTCTGGTAATTGGGATAGATTTAAGCATGCCTAGGGCTTTTTTACACATGATGAAATAGATTTAAAATTCTTTTAATGAAATTAGAATCTCTAGTGATATGTATTGGTTCAACAAATTTATATTAAATTAAATTAAATTAAATAAAAATTTATAAATAAATTTCAACAATTTTTTTGTTATATTTATTCTAGAAATGTCTTCACTTAGTAGGATGCAGCCAAAGCTTAGAGTATCTCATCACATTTGCAAAAAGAAAGCTTATCATAATTTTTGTGCATGTTGATTTTTGTTATTTTATTCTTTTGACGAATAATTATTCATTTATATTGTCTTTGGTGTTAGAGAATTTTAAATTTGAGATTCGATTGATATCTCATTATATTTTAAGGATGGAATTATATATAGAGTGATTGAGAAGTAATATATATTCATATATAAAAGTTTACATTGACAAAAAAGGACTCGGTTCATCATAAGCTCTAGTGTACCTAAGTAAACCATGGGCTTAAAGATTATGACCTGAGTCATCATAAAACCAATGTAAATGTAAATGAGCTATTATTGGGTTGAGTTATTGCACATAAAAAGATGGATAATTTAAGAGCTCGAGCCCATCATGCATATACCTATCCATGTTTTAGAGGCATGAGACAACTCTAATTCTTTCATTTTCACAAACAGATCTCCAAAACCCTCAATAATGGTTGTTAATATAAAAGGTTTTGATGAATGCACAGGTGCATGTAGGGCGTCGTGGTGTTGAAGGACTAAACCAAAAAGGGCTCTTTGTAGTTTTATAACATTTCGACAAGTAATTTCCTTTTTTGGGTACCCCCATACATTCTTGAAAATTGTGTGACACTTGATGAGTCTTTGATATATTGAATTGGTAGAGATAGGTGGTTTTGACTAGTTGAATGCATTTGTGATGATTGATTTGCAAATTAATATGCATACTCTGATTTCTCTAGAGTAGAGATGGTCAATCACAAAGAATACATAATGAAGTATTTGTTCTGCTTGTTGTGCATACTTAGTGAGATTTGTACATTTAAATAACAAGTAGTAATGTGATCCATTCCTCGACCACAGAGAATAGTAGATGATGTGCTATATTTTTATCATAATTTTAATACATTTTTTACTTAATTTTATAATAAATTTGAATGAAATTTGAGTTCATAATTAATTTATAAGCTAATTTTTTTTAAGCAAGCTACATCGTTGAAGAAAAGAAAAAAAGAAGAAGTCCAACATGCTCATCTTATGAAACTAGACCTGTGACATCTCAAGTGCTAATTAAGGCAAATGGGTGTCAGATATAGATTCAGAATAACGAGTATATGATAATATTTATGTAGCATAATCAAACCTTAACAAAGCTCTTACAGATATATACATATATATATATATATTGTTCCAAATACATACATCACTGATGCCAGAAATGGCTACAAAATACAAAACATAAGGGCTACTTCTTTTACTATGCTACTAGAATTTATCAGAGTACGAAAACAAACATACACTTAGACTTGTGGACCCTAGGATCCTCATAGACTTCCAAGGGTATATCTGCCTACAGTTCCTTATCTGGAGAGGGGAGATAAAAAGAGTGAGTTTTATATACTCAGTAAAAAAAATAATATTAAATTAATATCATAAGATTTTAAAAGTTTATTATTTTTTCTTACCGTTCAGCTTCCTCGTTCACCTAACTCATCATTAGAAAAAATATTTATTTGAATATCAAAATAGTACGTCAGCACAGAAAATCAAATATACATATATCATGCCAAAAAATAAAAAAAATCAAATAAATCATGAAACACAGATTTTTTGTGTCATACTTCGCAAAATCATTACAAACTTTCATCTCTGATGGTAAATACAGATACAGATTTCCAACTACCCAAGTAGAATGACAAGATCAGATACAGATATGGCAATTTGCTTAGGCCCACTTCCGGTTGGCCAAACTATGGTACGATCTATGACCACGACTATACCAACTATAGTGGTCCTAATATATTAGTTTATAATCACAACATTATTTAGCCACGGGTGACCCCTATAGATAGTGTGATACCACTCTCGTCAGAGGGCACACCGTCATCCATTAGGAGCGGTCTTCTTACGTCTTTCTAGACCAGATAGGGGAGGGAAAAACAGATACTCTGAAGGGCAAGGGGAACAGATATCCTTCAGAGATAAAAAGTCTAACGAGACACTTGATGCAATATGTATGTCAATACAGATACACTTCAGACCATATAGGCTTCATTTCACTTTTTTTTTTCTTTTATTTTACTTTTATTATCACGGATCACATATTATGTTTATTATATATAAATTCATCAAGTGTCAGTAAATCACACAACATGCTTGAAAATTAAAATAATTCGACTCATTTGAACACAGAAGCATACAAAACAGATAAAATAACAACCACATTAATTTACTTGTCTAATAATACTCCTTAAAATATTGAAAGTAATACTAAATTCCTCACAAAAACCTTGATGTTTTCTTCTTTACCGTTTTTCCTTTCCTTCTCTTCTTTTATCACTAATTTACTCTCTCTCTCTCTCTCTAAACTTTCAAAAAATAGAACAAATAGAGGTGTGGAGAAAAAGGGAAGGGGGATGATAATTTATAGAATTTCAGAACCATTAGATTCGCACCAGGTGGCGAAATCTGATGAAGAGAGAGGAGAAAAAGATTCTTGGCAAGAAAAACGGAGGAGAAAATTTTCCTCCACCGGCGGCTGCGGCACAATGCCTAAGGCGGCGTGGCACCCAAGGCAACAGTGGAGCACTGTCTGAGGTGTTAGAGCCCGGCTAGCGCGCTACGAGTTAGCCTGCGTGCATGCAGGGCCTTGGCGCACTGGGCGTCGCTCGCGCAGGCCTACTGCATGCAGGCCCCAGGCTCAGAGGGCCTGTCCGTGTAGGCCTGCTGCACGGACAATGTGCACACAGTATGCGACACCAGTCCATGCGCGAAGTGACGCGTGGATAACCCACTTGCTTGCGACAAGATGCGCGTGCAGATCTTGACCCTGCGCTGTGCACGTGGAGGGGACGTGTACGCTGTGCGCACATTCTGTGCACGCTTGTGTGTGGAGGGACGTGCGTGTTGTGCGCATGTCTCGTGCGTGCTAGTGTGCGGGTGGGACGTGTGCCTTGTGCGCATGCCCAGCATCCGTGCGGGCAACCATTTCTCACAAGATTTTTCCCGCTAGTAGGTTTTCTCTTGTTTCGCCGTTTTTTGATTTTTTTCTAATTTTTTTTTTGAAATAAAATAAAATAATTTAGAATAATTTAAAATAAAATAATAATAAAATAAAAATATATTAAAATCATGGATCTCAAAAACAGAGTAAATTAATTAAATTTAAGGTGGACAAAAATCCGAATGAAGAGAGTTTCTAAATCATTTTTAGCACAGTGATAGTCGGGGTGTTGCAAGACCCATAAAAAAAGAAATTGTAAGAAGAAAAGTAATAAATAGTGTAAGTTTACCACCTTGGTTGTAGTAGCAAAGAGATAAGGTTAAACAAAGCATATTTTATTAATTAATAATACAAATTTAGATAGAGAACTTATGTGTTGAAATTATACAAATTTTGTTGATAGGTGTAAGAGCTAATAGTTTATTTTTACTTTACAACATCACTTTTAAATTTTTAATTGACCAAAAACTACAAGAAATAAATAAAATTTCAATACTATCAAGCAGAACATATGAATGTGGTGGAAAAATAAGCTCTTTAAGTGTTTTTTTTTTCAGTCTTTTACTTGAGGATAAATAAAAATTTAAGTTTAAAGGTATTTGATGTGTTACATTTTTATCATAATTTTGATACCCTTATTACTTAAATTTATAATAAATTTAAATGAATTTTGAGTTCACAATTAGCTTATGAGCTAAATTTTTTTATGCAGGTGCATTGTTGAAGAGAAAAGAAGAAAAGATGAAAAAGTCCAATAGGCCCAGCTCAAGAAACCACACCCAGATCTATACGTAAACCCAACCCAAAAACAATCAAAATGATTTCTTTTTGAAGCTTGAATTATAGGTTTGTAATATTTTCCGCATGGGAACATATAAAACAATTCAATTTAATTTATTTGTTTTTAAAAAATTATTATACCTGTTAAAGATTAAATATAACATATATCTAATAATGAGTTCTCAAATTAAAATTTTTTGAAAATACAAAAATTTTAATCCACATGAAAACTGACATTTACTAATCAACTATTTCATTATTAGAATATACAAATAAATTAAATAATATTTATGTTAAAGTTTTTTCACAAAATTTTAACATAACTAAAAGAAAAATTCCCTCATTCTTTTCTTAATTTTTAGTGTGCGGCTCACCCCTTGCTTTTTCAGCACCCACATTATATATATCATATAAATATATATATGTTTTGGCACCCCAATAATATATATATATATATGTACATCTCATATATGTACATATATATACATATATTTCAACAACCCAATTATATATATGTATATGTCAGCTGTCTCTTTATAAGTGTATAAAGTTTTTTTAATAAAATATTTTATAAATCATTCCTATTCTAAATTATTTTACAATAATCTTTCATTATTATAAATAGACACACATATTATATTATTCCATTAATAATATAATAATAAAAAAATATAAATATTAATTTTTTATTTCTAAAATACAAAAATTTAATTTATCTCCAATACTAATTATATTATCTGTACTAGTAAAAAATATAGTATTATTCTATGTAGATAAAAAAAAATTATTTATTTAATTAAATTAAATTCTCTAATTTAATTATCAAATAATTGAAATAATTAATCTATTTAGTAAAAATCAGAATACTCATTAGTGTGCACATTTGTTTAATACTAAACCGATAACAAATTAGTCAAATCAATTTATTAATCAAGATTGGTCATTAACAATATTTCTTAACGACTGGATAACATAAAGTGTACAATTAGTCTTAAGAATCTGTTAAAGAACAATGTAATATTTTTTTCTATTACTATTGCTCCGGATTAACCATAGGATATAGTTTAGCTGTCAAATCTTAATAGTTAACCAACTATATTTTGTGTCAATTATAATTGACTAATTAATGACATAAGAAACTCTTTTATGCTTTCATTCAACTGTCCTGATTAAGATCTTAATATAGTCATTATAATAAATGATAACATAAAGCTTAAATTTATTATTAAAGTTGACAGATTTTATCTTGATTAATAATTAATTCTATAAGTATTTAATCATATTCAATATTCTTTTAACTATAGTTCTACGACTATAAGTGTTAAGAGTCAAAGTACGATAAATGACTTATTAATTAGTATAATGATTTCAGGTCAAATCTTATATATCATTATTTTAAAAGGATATCACATTGACAGTTTAAGATAATATTAACCATTAAGAATTTTCAAT
Source organism: Carica papaya (assembly GCF_000150535.2). The sequence continues at coordinate 574,310 of NW_019014548.1, forward strand.
TGGGCCGATTCAATAATCATATATTCATATGCATCATTTTTATATATGATTTAGTTAATGAGATCAATTAATTTTTTTCTTACATATTGGTCTTATTGTATCATTAATGTCTTATTTTGAGGATCTAACAACTAAGAACATTTTAAATTAAATCATAAAAATTTTTACTCTTATTATTAAGATCTTTATCTTGATGTAAAGTCTGTAAATTTAATTAAAGACTTTATTATATAAATTAAATAACAAGATAATAAATATGATAACAAAAATATTATTGTAATATATTAAAATAAATTATTACATAAAAATGTATTCAATATATTACTGAATAGTTAGATCTTGGGCATAATAATTATATCCCTAATAGAAAGTAAATATCAAAATAGTGTCGTTTTGAGGAAAGAGAAAAATGTAATATCCAGCTGGGTACATGTTGGGTACAAATAATAATAATAGTAGTAATAAATATATAATTAATTATAAATGGAAAAAAGGAAATAAAAAAAGAAAAGCCCAAAGGTGTGTATGCCTCTAGGAGCATAAGGAAACTAGGTGGCAAATATATATGTATATATATTGTGAGTATATATATAATTAAATAAAAAGAAAAAGAAGAGAAATAAAGAAAGGGAGAGCGAGGAGAGAGAGAGAGATGCAACTGTGAGAAAAGAGAAATGGTTAAGTGGTGTCGACAACCAAGAAAGAAGGGTTGCGTGGTGTTGTGCAACGCTACAGCTGAAAGAGAAAGAAAGAGGAGAAAGGTCATGCGATTTGTGCGATGCAGTGACACGCAACCAGAAGAAGGAGAAAAAGCAAGAAAAGAGTCATGGTCA
>NW_019014548.1:610291-622817 GCF_000150535.2 Carica papaya
AATCAAAATGGACGGCTGTGATCAAAAGGCAAAAGGGTATAAATAAAACCCCCACACCTGACCACAAAAACCCTAGCCGCCTACCCTCGCCAGAGAAGACGAACCAGAAGCCGGAGGAGCCGGCTGCCGCCACCCGCCGCCGCACTGGGGAGTTTTCCGACCTCCGATCGAGGTAAATTTCATACCTCCGGCTCATTTTTCCACGCTGAGTTCCCCTGTGGCCAAATCGGAGCCAAAATCCCGGCCAAACGGCCAGAAAACAAGGCCGAAACCCAGCGGCGCCGCCGCGCCCCTCCTCAGTTTTTGCCTCCGATGAGGCCCTTCCTGGCCTCCGTTTGATACAATTTTTATATCACCGTGTTCACCATTCTTTTCTCTACAGGTTGATCGGAGCCAAATCACCAAAACACGAACCTCGCCGGAGAGTCGCCGCACCCGAGAGCACCGCCGCCGGTAAGCTTCGGTTTTTCATAATTTTTTGGCCCCCCGAGGGCCTTAGGGTTGTTTTATCGCAGGGACTGATGCAAGTGTGGCTGAATTCGACCGAAAACGGCCAACCCGAGGCGAATCGCCGCCGCAAGCGGCGGTGCCGTCGCCGGAGCACAGCGGAGTCACCGTGTTGGAATTGCGATATTGGCCGAAAGGGGCCCTGGGTCTAATATGGGATTTTTTGGGACACGTGCAAGTACCAGTAGTGCGTTTCAGTTCATCGGAAAAAATTCAGGAAAAATTAGGGACAGCCTGTAGGCGCACTATGGAGCCGTATTCGGACCCCGAAACAAGTAAGGACCCCTCACCCTATTTTCTATCACGGTATTAAAGCTCAATAAATGATAAAACGGTATTTCATGAATCAATAGATGTGTGAAATTGTTTAAGGTCGCTAATGGAGTCCAAGTCTGGTGTATTTGTCGGTCAGCTGTTGTTTGGCCTATTTTACAGTTTTAAATGCAGTTTGAGGTCTGATGTTTTCATTTCATAGTTTCGTGTGCATATATCACTGTTTTATTGATTATGGGTTGAATGACTGAGAACCCGAGGTTGTATGTTGTCTGGTTTGGCATGAATTACTGGTTGCTTGTTTGTGTGCGATTTGATGATGCTGACTGAGGAAAAGGGGGGAATGAAAGGTTATGTAAATTGATAATTGTATAATGTGGTCAGCCTAACTAGATATCCTAGGAGATGGTGGACGGACCGGGTCCGTAGGGAACCCTACCGGGATTGTGGTCTCTCATACCGGACGAGGTATGGAGACCCTATGTGTTTTGGCGCCCATACCGGACGGGGTATGGGGACGGCCCGTTTCACCCTCATACCGGACGGGGTATTGAGGTTTATAGTTTTGGTGCCCATACCGGACGGGGTATGGGGACGGCCCTGGAATCTGATTACAAGTGTTAAAGGTTCACAGGTAGCAGGACCCCTATGGATCCCCATGGATACTAGTAGGCTGGTAAATAAGGAAAAATATGTTGTGTAATGATTGAGATGCAAAAGGCGTGATAAGTATTATGTTATACAGTTCCTATGATTTCGTGATGATGATAATGCTATTGCTTTCGTATATTGTTTTATGAATTTCATCGAGGTAAGTGGATAGTAAAGGATTTTATTATTGATAAAAGAATTTGTTGTAAACTATGCTCCATTGGTCTTTTTGTGTTTTCTACCCACCTTTACCTCCGTGACGGTGAGATAGTGTGATGTCTTTACTGGGCTGGTGTAGCTCATTCCTTATTTAATCATTTCATATCAGGAAGACATTGTTCCCGAGCCCGTTCCGCAGGAAGACGGCGAAGGGGACGCCTGAAGACTCCGTAGTCATATTTATAGCTTTTATTTTCGAGTTTCTCTTTTAGTTAGTTTGTTCTTTTATACTCTAAGTACGTTTTTGGTTTTAGTGTAAGGGATGTTTAATCAAAATTTTTATTACGCTTCCGCATTTGACCTTTTTAATACACATATTTTATTTCAAATTTCCGGGGACGTTACTCATGTTAAGTCTTTAAATAAGTTTTGGTTTTCTAATTACATTAATATCAAGTATTCAAGTAGGAGTGTGTATTTCTTTTTCAAATAAAATAAGTGGTGAAAAATCTACATAAAGAGGCCACTACCCACCCCTTGCAGTTCACAAGTTCAAGCTCAATAAAAATAATCAAGTTTGTTTTTAGCTTTTTACTAATTATGAGAATGTTCTTTAAGAAGGTGACTTCAACTATCTTGCTGAGCAACAGGTTTATTCAGCTTATCAAAGTAAGTCATTATGGCATTTTATCAAACCCTCTATAATTTATTTTACTTATCAAGAATCATTCTTATGGTGTATAATCAATTCAGATCCTCATCCCAATTACCTTGGTGGATATTTACATCTTGAATTTAGGTCAAGTAGGGAGAGTTTGTTAAGAGTTTTAGGATTTTAAATACTAAAATATATGTGTAGTTTTTGATCACACTAATTGATCCTAGGTTCTATAATAAGACTAAAGAACTACTATCATTTATTCTTTTTCCTTTTAAGTAGAGGGACAAGATTTCTAACTAAGTATAAAGTGATTAGTAAGAGGCATGCTAACTGGCTTGCAATTCTTCATATTAAATATATTTAGAACTTGCTTAATGTACTTCTCTTATGACAACCTCAACTTATTAGCTTTCTATCACAAGTAATCTGCATTCTCAGAATATGTTGTCTTGGTCTTAAGTCTTTTATATAAAAAAATCCAAACAATTTCTTTTATAAACTATTAATTATTATAGCATGTTATCCTACTATCAACATATCATTTACAAAGAGCAAAAGAATAATAAATTTACCATAAGGGAATGTAAACATAATGGTCTGCATCGGTTCTTGGTATGGTCATGAATCACCATGAAAGAGTCAAATTTCTTGTATCATTGTCTTGGAGCCTGTTTCAACCCATACAAACTCTTCTTTTACTTGTAAACCATGTTTCTTTCCCTTTTACTTTAAATTCCGATAGTTGCTCCTTATAGATTTTTTCCTCCAAATTATCATGTAAAAATGCAGTTTTCACATTTAACTATTCATCTCTAGATCCAAGCTAGCAATCAAACAAAAAATCATTTGAATGGAGTTTATTTTCAAAATAGGAGAAAATTTCTCATAAAAATCAAGCTCCTTCCTCTAATTGAACCTCTTATTATCAACTAAGCTTTATACTTCACTAGTTTTTCTCCATCCATCTTAAGCTTATACACTCATTTATTTTTCAAGATTTTTCTATCTTTTGGAAGTTCAATTAGCTTATTAAATAACTCATCTTTACCTATATTATTTTCATCTATTGAGCTTTTTTCCTTGTGATTTATTAACTTTTTAGCAGCTTTCTTGCTCCCCTCTTCAGTAATTGTGATATATTAAAAAGGTTGAGAAAAATCAATCATTCACAACCACTGATGAAGGATTTATCGAAAAGTTAAAGATTAATAATCCGTTTTAGAAATCAAATGGATTCAATCTTATACATACACGAGGAAGGTAATCAAAAAAGAAAAAACATGAGTTCTTCTTTATTTTTATCACTTAGGAGCTGTGTTACATTGCTAAACAAGGGGTGTTCCCGGGGGGAGAAGCTAAATGGGTAATGCGAATATTAAGATAATGTAAGAAATTCAGATAATGTAATTGATTTCTTATTACACTATAGAGTTGATAATCAAATTTACATTTGTTGAACTTACAACCATATGTATTGTAAGAAACTCCTATGTGTAGCTATGTATACCTAATGAAAGCCTTAAAGAGTCTCCATACGTAAGCTTAAACCTTGGGTTCAACTGGCTTAAGCCCGACTACATAGCCTATCTATATCTCTACTAAGATATACCACCAAACTTGTGAACCAAAGTGCATTAGTGAGCTTCTTCCTGCTAGATAGAAATTCGATCTAAACTAGGCCATATCGAAAAAGAAAAATATTCCGAGCACGTCTAGCCAAACCCTATCTTAGTTTATTTGCTGTAATTATGACCTCTCAGGAGAATTGATGACTACATCTTTGATGCACTTGTTAGTACTAGTATATCTGAGAATTCTTAATTGACTAGTTGTAAATAACCCAGGATTGTGGAATAAAGGATTATCTAGGACTTACATCAAGGTATTGATGGTGATTATCAAATATAACATAACAGAATATGAAACAATGAGATATAATATAATAGAAATAAAAACACAAGGAACTCGAGTTTGATCGGGAGCATGACTGCCTAACGATGAGGGAGATAAAGGATCAATAAAAGCTCTAACGGTAGCAGTAATGGAGGTTGGCGCTGAGTTATGACGACTCATCTAATTTGGTGAAGAAAGACCAGTCTTGAAAGGACTAGAATGAGAAAGAGTTCCTTGAGCTAAATTGATACAGACCTCACGAGCGAAGGGGTTGGGATTCACCTCGCCCTAGTAGACCAACCAGGCAATACTAAGATATTTAGTAGATAGATGGTGTGTTTCAGTTAACCTCTTAACCTGAGGTTCTTTGTTGATTGTCTAAGGAGTTGTTTAAAATTTCTTTTTAAGTTTAGTCTTAGTCTTTAGTTGATTATTAGGAGATTTAATTTTATCTTTTTGTTGCAAAAAGTATCTATCAGTTTGTTGCTATTTTTCAACTATATTAGCATATTGTTTTGTCATTTTCCTTTATATTTGAGTTTTGGTGTAGGTCTATATATTTGAAGTTATAATTTAATAAAAATCTGAACTTTCCAAGCAATTTTCTTGTTTCTATTAATTACAACTTAACATTCTTTTACTATCTACGGTGGAAAGAGTTATTTTCCCTGATCAACATCATCATCGATATTAATTGGTGCTGTCAAACCATCAATTTTATGTCATTTATGTAACTCTCTCTCATTTGTGATATTTTTTATTGAAGGAGAAATTAGTGCAAAATGAGGAATATCTTTACTTTTTATTTTCTTTTCTGATGTCTCAAAGTCCAACAAGGTTTTGTATTCATGAATGATCACATCTCTCGACTAGATGATTTTCTTATTCACTAGATCTAATAACTTGTACCCAAATTCTGCATCTCTGTCACCCAAAAAAATATATGGAACATTCTTGTCATCAAGTTTTTATTTATACTCCTTAAGCACACACATAAATGTCTTGCACCCAAATATATTCAAGTCAAAGTAAGTGACATCCTTCCTAAACCATACACTCTCAAAAATATAAAAATATAAAAGAGTTGATGGAGAACGATTCATTAAGTACTAAGTAGTGTAAAGTGCTTCATCCTAAAATGAGTTAGGTAGATTAACCATTTTTAGCATGTATTTGACTTTCTCTAGGATAGTTCTGTTTGTTCTTACAACTATACATTATGTTGTGAGGTACTAAGAACAATCTTCTTATGTCTGATTTCGTGTTACTGACAATAATTCTTATTTTTTTAAAGTGTATTCACCTCTATTATCATCAGAAAAACACTTTAAATGTTCTTTTTCTCTTTCCACCATGACATGGAACTACTTAAAGTATTGTAAAACTTGATCTTTTGTTTTTAAAACAAATACCTAAATTTTTCGTGAAGTATCATCAATAAAAGTAATAAAATATTTATTATCTCCTATAGTCTCTATATTAATGAGGTCATATACACTAGAGTAAACTAGTTCAAATGCATTCTTTTTTCTTTCAGAGATTAAAAAAATTCTGTGTTGTTTGTTATTTAACAAATTATCACAAGGGTTTAAACTTATACCTTTAGCAAATGGAATAAGAGACTTCGGTAGAATCTGCAATCATTTCTCATTCATATAAGATAGCCTCCTATGCCACAAATCTAGCAAAGTATTATCTTTAACTTCACTTAAAACACATTTAATTGTCTTAACTAGAGTCTTGTAGAGTGTGTAGCATAGTCTACCTGTAGAAACTTGGGTTGACTTAGGTCACTATTTTTAGCATTATCTATTTTCCTGTCTAAAGAGAATTAATAATTTTTTAATTTTGTATTATCCTTAATTATTTGATCTACTAAACCATTAAGACTTTGTGTCAACGATTTGCTATGATGCTGGTACCCAAATATTTTGAATGCAAATCCACCACACTAACTCAAATGAAAATTAGTAAAAAGGTACTTTCACATTAAATTTTTCTAGAGACACTGTTATAGGTTTTTGCGATTCAAATGTACTCCTTTTTTCTAAAAAATCTCACGATCTTAACAGTCTAAATTGAAGCAACAAGAAATAGAAGTCCTAAAACTATCATGGAGACCATTCAAGAACATGAAAAACAAGTTACCATTTAATAGTGATGTACAAGTTCATGAATCTACAATCTAGTTAGAAGGTAATAAGTAAAAATATATGTATAATCTATTAGGCATAAATATATGTTGTAAGGCTAAAAAAATCTTTTTCTAAGGCTTAAAAAGATGAAGTTAAAATAAAAAGTAAAATTTTGTGACCGTAACAGTACTGTAAAAGTAATATTTTCATGTAAAATAACAAAATTATGACATTTGAATTACAATAAAACCATAACATTTACTGCAGAAAGGAGAAAACCTTAACGAAACTTCAATCCAAGGAATTAAGCAAACTGAAAAGCTCAAAATTCATTCTACAGTGCAGACCATTGAGAAGAGATCTGTTTTGAGAAGATCAGACATAGCTAACAGGAACAAGCACAAGATTGGTCTTCTTATGAAGAGTGATTCCAGGAGCTTCATCCATGTTGATATCTTCCTTGCTCAACCTTTCTAGTAATTTCCAGTCAAAGCAATGTAAAAGATTTGCAAGTGTAAGCTGCACCAACGTAATTGTCATGTTGATATCGGGACAAATTCTGCATCCTCCACTGAACGGCAATAACTGGAAGTGTTGTCCGTTGAAATCAATCGGGCTTCCTGCAAATCTATCCAGCAAAAACTCTTCCGGGTCCTTCCAAATCTGGGGATCTCGTTCGATGGCCCATACATTGACATGGATTCTAGTCTTTGGGTATATCTTGTAACCGTTGACCTCAACGAGGGACATGACCTCTATTGGAACTAGAAGTGGAGCTGGTGGATGAAGTCTCCATGTCTCTTTCACCACCATGTTCAGGTATTCAAGTTTTCCAACATCATCTTCGTTGACTTTTTTTTATTTCTCATAATATCTCTAAAATAAGATTGTATTTCTTCGTGACTTTTGGTTCCTCATAAGCTCTGTTAACGTCCATATCATGGTGATTTGTAAAGTACCAATTGCACCCACATATACATCCTGACACGTGTATATTAAATGTTACTACAAGCAACAGGATAGAATGTATATTCTGATATATTTTCACACTACAAATGGAGGTTACTAATAATATGTTTAAATTAAGGAGATGGAATCAGAAAAAGGGTATATCTACCATAAGGATTGCTTTGATATGAGTTTTGGTAAGAGTAATAGAGCCTTGTTCCTTGTGCTGCTTTTTTTATCTTTAAGAGCACATTAATTAGATCCTACTTCCCTTTTTCTTCCTTATGTCCTTCATACTTATCAATTGTCTTTTACAGAAAAGCATCCAGTGCTTGTACACTCTTCTACAGCCTACCTTTGAGGCTTATGAGCCTATCAATTATCCATCCAACATAAGGAAAGAAATCAGAAGCAGCGAAGGATCCAATAACCGACATCATTTCGTTGATCTCCCTTTGAAACCCGCCACCCTCGTATTTATTCTTCTCAAAGTTCCCTTCGGATGTAACCCTTCTGATCACATCCGATGTCAGGAAAAATGGCTTTTCGGTTAATTCCGCAGGGGACTTGGAAGCAGCAGATTGAGAGATCGATTGAAAGACTAAAGCAACCTCTTCCTCTCTGATGCACCTAAATGACTAGAATCTACTGTTGCTGAAAAGCTCATGAATACTAATCTTGCGGACCTCCTTTTAGTATTCACCAAAAGGAGTAAAACCTATAACAAAATAATTGTAAGAGAAAATGCATGTGGCTAACAATTTAGGTCGGTTGTAAGTCTGGAAATCTTCAACTTTGAGAATCTATCTTGCAGTTTCGGCTGAGGAAACGACAACTAAAGATACACTTCCTAGCTTCAATCGGACTATAGGACCGTATTTCTTCGACATCTGCCACAGAGATTGATGAAGTTGTCCACCAAGTTGGTGCCTATTAACAATGAGAGGTAGCCTTGAAGGACTCAGAGGAGACTGTTTCTTTGACTCCATCACTTTCTTCAGATATCTTAATTGCAATCTTACTAGGAATAAATGGATGTTTCGTATTAAAATAAATTTAAATGGTAGTATTGAATGCTACAGTGCTCTCCTTGTAGGAATGGAATTCAATCAACAAGAAGGGTTAAGTACAGAGAAAATTTAAGCCTTGTAGTAAAATATTGCCACAATCTAGTTAAGTTTCTCAATTGCATTTTCATCTCATTGTAAAATCAACAACTCGATGCCTTCAATACTTTTTTATATGGACATCTGAAAAAATAAGCATACATGGTTCAACCTACTGACTTTACTAATACTTTGTAGCCCAATCATGCTTGTCATCTTCACGAAATCTTTTACGGGCTCAAGCAAGAACTAAAGGCATTGTTCACTTATCATAGTCTTTTTTCACATAAAACTAGCTTTGTTTCCTATAAGGTTGACAACTCACTATTTATTTTATGCTGAGACTCTACTTTTCTATTTATTTTGATTTATGTCAATAATATTCTTGTCATAGCTAACTCACATGCTACAATGAAAGAAAACAATAAGTAATTTACGAATTGAACAAATTATATTACTTTCTCAGCATGGAGGTCATATACACCAAAGGTACAATTATTTTCTCTCAGCAAAAGTATCTTTTGTGATTTCTTGAGAGATAAAGATGACAAACTATGAAGTTTTGTTCACCTCCCAGTGCTGTCACACCACCCCTCATAAAATGAGTGGACAATGTTACTTTAATCCAGAACAATATTGTCAAGTGGCGGATGCTTTGCAATATACTATTCTCACGGACTTGACATAGTGCTTTTTGTTAAAGAACTTTGTCAATTCATTCACAATATCAACAATAGATCACCATATGTATAAAAAGTGAGGCAGAGAGAGATAAAAAACTTTCCTTTTTATTTTGTATGATATCGAGACCCCCCCCCCCCCAGTTGGACTTTAGTGGAAATCTACCAAGTCCAATTTGAGTAGAAAACTTTTGAAGGCTGGAGATGGAAGAGGCTTGGTGAAGATGTCAGCTAGCTGGTTTGTTGATCTTACAAATTTTGGTGCAATAATTCCTTCTTTTACTTTGTTGCAAACAATATAACAGTTAATATCCAAGTGTTTAGTTCTTTAATGAAATACCGGATTAGCGGCTATGTTCATAGCTACTTTATTATCACATTTAAGTTCTATTGGCAGAGTATAAGGCACTTCTAATTCTTTTAGAATGTACATAATCCACTGCAATTCACAGATTGTCATTGTCATGAATCTGTATTCTGCTTCTGCTAAGCTACGACTCACGGTTGTTTGCTCCTTCGTCTTCTACAAAATCAGTGAGGATCCCAGAAATATACAGCATCCAGTGAGAGATTTTCGAGCCTCTGGACATGTTGCCTAATCTGAATCACAATAAGAAGTAATCTCGAATGTATTTTTGCCTGAAAACAAAACACCTAATGATGGTTCTTGCTTCAGATACTTAAGGACATGATGCACCATTTTCATATATATGTCTTGAATTCTGAGCTGTTGGGCTGAATAAACAAAGTCTGGACGAGTAAAACCTAAGTATAATGTTTTCCGACAATACTTCTATATTGTTGAGGATCCTCAAGCAATGGTGAATTGTCTGAATGTAATTGCTGTCCTTTTGGAAATGGAGTGGATTTAGGTTTTGCACCAAGAAGACCAACACCCTTGAGTATGTCATACATATACTTCCTCTGATTTACATATATCTCATTAATTGTTTTTGTGATCTCCAGGCCCAGAAAGTATCTTGCATCTCCCATATCCTTAATAGTGAACTTTTCATCCAACGCTTTCTTTAGCTCGTATATTTCTGGCTTTGAGTTACCAGTAATAAGCAGGTCATCTACATAGACAAGTATGACTATAAAGTGTTGATTTTATGACAAGAAAAAAGGCAATGATCATCAACTGACTGCAGGAATCCATAATTTACTAGAAAAAGTGATAATTCTGAATTTCACTATCTGGATGCCTATTTTAAACCATAAGAGTGACCTCTGGAGTTTGCATACCTGCCCCTTTTGTGCCTTTTCATATCCTTCTGGAGGTAGCATATAAACTTCTTCATTTAGATATCCGTGAAGAAATGTATTGTTGACATCTAACTGGTGCAATACCCATTGTCTATCTATCGTAACAACTATTAAAATCCTCAGTGACCATCTTTGCCACTGGTAAAAAGCTATCAAAATAATCTCTCCCCTCCACTTGATGATATCCTTTTGCCACTAACCTTGCCTTGTATATATCTATTATACCATCTGGTTTTAACTTTAGATTGTTGACCCACCTACTTCCAATCACTGATTTTTCAGGAGGCAATGTAGTTAAAGACTAGGTTTCATTTTTTTCCAAACCAGCTATTTTAGCTCTCATGGCTTCAAACCATTCCTCGGATTGCCTTGCTTATTTATAGCTTTTTGGTTCCTGCAACATAATTATATTTGCTAAAACATTTGCATCCTCAGTGTTCAATTTTGGGCTGAAAACAAATGGAAATGTGCTTGGTAAATGCGTTATGACTGCATTTGTGAATCTACAATTGACATTATTGATATATTCTTCCAACCAGCTCAGTTTTTTCTTTATTCTGATACTTCTTCTTTGTTCTGGAGCTTCTCTATCTTCTATTGCAGCATCACAACTGCGGTGATCATCAGCTAGTGTATCTACTGGTGCATCAAGACCAGGAGCTTGAAAATTATCCCCATCAGTTGCATGAACAAACCTTAAGTTATCATCCTGATTAACACTTGTTCCAGCCATTGGAACTTTGGGTAAGCTTATTAAGGCTTCCATGTGTGTCTCATCTGCATAAGGAAATTGGTTCTAAAAGAAGACGACATCTCTAGACACCATAAATTGATTTCTACTAAGATCAAATAGTTTGTAGCCTTTCTTCCCTGCAACCATCCCCATAAAAATACACTTGGATGCTCTTGAGACAAATTATGCTTGTTTGGTTGAGTGTTTGTGGAATAGCATAATACCTTTAGCCTGTTATAATCAGGGGGCTTTCCATATCATATCTCACATGGGGTTTTCCGTTGTAGTATTACTGTCGGCAATCTGTTGCTGATATATGTGGCATGTAGTAGAGTTTCTCCCAAAAAGTTGATTGGCAAGGCAGCCTGAAATAATAAGGCTCGAGCTACCAACAACAAATGTCTATATTTTCGCTCTACCCTCCCACTCTATTGAGGAGTATACAAACAGGTTGTATGGTACATTATACCCATCTCACCAAAAAATCTTTGACAAGTAGTACTCAAGAACTCAGTTCTATTATCAGTTCTCACTACCTTTACCTTATTGTCAAACTGATTCATGACCATCTAAATGAATTTTTCAAGCAAAAAACGGGTTTGCGCCTTACTGTTCATGAGATAAGTCCAGGTACAACTGCTCTTGTCCTCAACGATCATTAAAACATAGAAAGCACCTGAAAGTGACACCTGACTGTAAGGACACAATATATCTACATGTACCTATTAGAAAAGTAAATAAACCATGAATTTTTGTTGTATATTGATATTTGTATGTATACTATTTATATACAAAGTAAAGGGCAGAACAAGGAAATATACATGCGGTTTGTTATAACAAAAATGATAACAAAATTGATAACAGAAAAACAAATAATTAATTTTAATATTCCCCCTCAAGATGGAGAGTACATATTGATCGTACTCATCTTACTTAAAAGTGTATGGAACTGTGTAAAAGGAAGAGCTTTAGTCATCAAGTCTGCAAGTTGGTTGTTGGAAGAGACGTGCATGGTTTTGAGTGTTCCGTCTTAGATCTTTTCTCGAATAAAATGACAATCTAATTCGATGTGTTTTGTTCTTTCATGATAAACCGGATTGGCAGCTATATAAAGAGCAGCTTGATTGTCACGATATAATAATGCTGACCCTATGTGCTTGACATTCAAATCTTTCATTAAATTCAAGATCTATACTATTTCACATGTTGTATTTGCCATAGAGCGATATTCAGCTTCTGCAGAAGATCGAAACACAGTTTGTTGCTTTTTGGATTTCCATGATATGAGTGATGATCTGCCAAAAATACAATATCATGTTAGAGATCTTCGGGTGCCAGGACAGATGCCCCAGTCGGCATCAGAGAAGGTTTTTACTTGAATATTAGAATTTGCAGGGAAGTGAATCCCTTATCCTGGTGTTCCTTTAATATACTGTAGAATCCTTAGAGTAGCTTGAAGGTGACTTGTCTGGGGAGCAGCTAAGAATTGACTCAGACAATTAACAGAGTAACAA
>NW_019014548.1:638978-650131 GCF_000150535.2 Carica papaya
CACCCACACCCCTACACACACACGCACACACACATGTACGCACACAGACACAGACGCACACAAGCATGTACGCACACACAGACATAGACACACACACACACACACACAGATACAGACACACGAATGCATGCACACACAGACACAGACACGCGCTTGCGCACGCACAAGCACACACGCACATGCATGCGCACACATACGCGCACACACGCGCGCACACACACGCACACACACACGCGCACACACGCTTGCGTGCGCACACACACACGTGCACACACGACACACACGCGCGCACGCACACACACACATAGAGATACACGCACGCACACGTGTTTGCACATGCACGTGAACGCACACGCACACACACACGCACACACACACAACTAAAATATGTATTTACACACACAAATATTGTACATTTATATCCACATACTTACATACACACAATGCACACAAAAGAAATGTATTTACACACATATATATATACACATGCAAAAAAATGTATTTTTTAATTTCCAGCTACTACTCGAATGTTTCTCTCATATATAAATAAAATATGCGTGTTATTAATAATAATAATATCTAAAACGATATAGAACATAAGGAAAATTAATTTTATCCTGGATAAGTGGTCTCCAGTCATTAGAGTCACGATGTGCAACCACATGCGTGTTAATAGATCACCATGCATTGTCGCACGTGCCACGACTGGAATTAACATGCGTCGCCGCACGCACCACCATCAAAATCGCCACACATCATCACGCTTCCACTGCCGGCACTACCACGTGCCACCACGAATGACCGAAATTCACCCCAAAAACTCATGGTGCCTAAGATATGGAGCGAAGCCACCACGAAACCACTCGAGATATGGCTTCCATTTGTTTAACTTATTCAATAGGTAGACTCATTTTGATGCAGTTTTTCTTTTTTATCTATCTAATCATGATATTTTCTTTCGCTTATTTATTTCACGAGCTTGATTAGTTGTAAATAAACCTTAGTTTTTTAAAATACATAATAGTTAAAATTACACACACACACACATATATATAAACTCAACTCTAAAAGGTATAAAACTAAAATTCATTTATTAATTTTATTTAAATAAATAGATTAAAAATGGCTAAACTACTATTCATTAGTGATAATAATAAGGCATATTTACATATAACAAGAGAAAGAGGAAAATTTTCGAATTCATATTAGTTATTTTCACAAATATTTCTTAATAAGCCTAAATATTAAATTAGTATTTGTATTATTTTTAAATATTTGAATAGGTCAGTAAATTAGTTTTTTATTTGTTTGATTCCCCTAATTTAAAAATATATTAGTTTATATTCATTAAATGTCACCATCACTATCAGTGATTTGGTTATGTGGTAGAGAATTGCATACATAATTATTTTTTTTAGAGAATAAAATTCATACATACTACTGTATATGGTATATTTAGCATGATATTAGTAGGCTAATATATTTCTTATATTTTTTTTATTATTCAAAAAAATAAAATATTAAATTAATACTTACAATATTATGAGGGAATATATTAAAAAAATTCTCACAGTATCATTTTGTAACTGAATAATAAAAATAAAAATATAAAAATTATTACGAAAATTATTTAAAAACATGACAAACAAGTTACCATTTAATAGTGATGTATTAGTTAATGAATTTACAATCTAACTAAAACAAAATAAATAAAAATATCCTTATATTTTTTTAGGCCTAAATATATATGGAGAAATTTTAGGCTAAAAAAGTTCAAGTTAAAAAAAAGACCTAAAATTTGGTAACATATCTGAAAGCAATATTTTCAACTAAAATGACAAAATTTTGACATTTGAGTTGCAATAAAACCATAACATGTACTACAGAAAGGAGAAAACCAAAATGAAACTTCAATGCAAGGATTTAAGCAAATAAAAAAGCACACAAATTAATTCTACAGTGCAGACCATTGAGAAAAAATATTTGTTTTGTGAAGATCAGACACAGGCAACAGGAACAAGCACAAAATAGGTTTTCTTGTGAGCAGTGATACCACGAGTCTCCTCCATTTTGATATCTTCCTTGCTCAACCCTTATGGTAATTTCCAATCAAAACAATATGAAAGATTTGCAAGTGTAAGCTGCACCATTGTGTTTGCCATGTTGATACCCGGACAAGTTCTTCGTCCTCCACCGAATGGCAACAACTCAAAGTGACGTCCTTTGAAATCAATCAAGCTTCCTAAATATCTCCAGCAAAAACTCTTCTGGGTCCTTCCAAATCTTGCTATCTCGTCCCATGGCCCAGACGTTAATATCGATTCTGGTCTTTGGGTATATCTTGTAACCGTTGACCTCAAATCCAGACATGACCTCTCTTCAGCTATTCAAGTTTTCCAATATCATTTTCCTTGACTTTTCCCTTGTTTCCTATAACATCTCTAATCTCAGCTTGTACTTTCTTCATCACTCTTGGATTCCTCATAAGTTCTGTTAACGCCCATACAACGGTGATTTGCGAAGCATCAATTGCACCCACATATACACTCTGACACGTGTATAATATATGTTAATGCAAGCAGCGGGCAGAGTATGTGAAATGTGGTTTCACTATTAATGAACATTACTAAATATTTTGTTTAGAATTAAGGAGATGGAATCAGAAAAAGGGTATATCTACCATGAGGATTGCTTTGATATGAGTTCTGGTGAGTAACAGAGCCTTATTCCCTGTGCCGCTTCTCTAGCTTTAAAAGCACATCAATAAGATCCTCCTTCCCTTCTTCTACATTATGTCCTTCACACTTATCAATTGTCTCTTGCAAAAAAGCATCCAGCGCTTGTGTACTCTTCTGGAGACTACCATAAAGACCCGTGAGCCTATCAACAATCCGTCCAATATAAGGAAAGAAATCAGAAGCAGCAAAGGATCCCATAAGCGATGTCGTTTCCCTCACCTTCCTTTGAAACTCGCCGCTCTCACATTTATTCTTCTCAAAGTTGCCTCCGAATGCAACCCTCCAGATCACATCCGCTGTCAGGAAAAGCAACTTCTAGGTTAAATCCACGAGGGGACTTGGAAGCAGCAGATTGAGAGATCGATTGAATGAGTGAAGTAACCTCTTCCTCTCTGATGTACCTAAATAACTGGACTCAACTGTTGCTGAAAAACTCATGAACGCTAATCTTGCGGATCTCCTTCCAGTATTCGCCAAAAGGAGTAAAACCTATATCGAGAAAATTGTAAGAGAAAAAGCATTTGGGTCAGCTACAAGTCTTGTTGTCGTGAACTATGAGAATCTGTCTTGCAATTTCGGGAAAGGAGACAACGATAAAGGGTACACTTCCAAGCTTCAATTGGATTAGAGGATGGTATTTCTTCGACATCTGCCAGAGAGATTGATGAGCAAGTGCACCGAGTTGGTGCATATTACCAATGAGGAGGAACCTTGAGGTTGCTGTTTCTTTGACTCCATCACTTTCTTCATCACTACCAGCAGAACGGACAGCAGCAGCAAGAGGGGAAGCCATGCTGGCATTGTGAACGGAACCATCTGAACTATGCCTTGCTCGGAGTTTGTTTTCTCACCAACGAACACTTTTGTTGAAGAAAATGAGGAGAGGATATCTTCCTCGCTCAAAGGACAAACACCAACTTGTGTGTGTATATATAAATATAGCTCGTTCTCAGTTTGCTCACTTCTAGAACTCTAAGAAAAGAATCTTTAGGAAGCTGAAACCATGTTAATCATAAAAGGACAAGTATCAACTAAGCTTTGCTGGTAAATAAGATAGATTTAAGCATGCTTAGGGGGTTTTTTACACGTGACGAAATATATTTAAATATGTTTTTAATGAAATTAGAATATTTCGTAACATGTATTGGTTTAATTTCAAACAAAATTTAGAGAAAAATAATTTTTTCTTACTTCTTTAAAAAAAAATATGATAGCTTTAGTTAAATTATATAAAAATTTTATAAATAAATTCAACAAAATTTTTGGTTATATTTATTCAAGAGATGTCTGCACTTGGTAGAGTACAGCCAAAATTAAAGCATCTCATCATATTTGCAATAAAAAAGCTTATCATAATTTTGTTCATGTTGTTTTCTGTTATTTTATTATTTTAATGAAATTAATTAAATGTCTATATTATCTTTGATGTTTGACAAGATTTCAGATTTGAGATTCTATTGATATCTTATTACATTTTAAGGATAAAATAATATATATATATATATATATTGATTGAGAAGTAAAATATATTAATATGAAAAGGTTTATTTTTATTGGGTTTGAACAAAAATAAAATTAATTATATAAATTAACTTAATTTTAAATTA
This sequence comes from Carica papaya, assembly GCF_000150535.2. The sequence goes on from NW_019014548.1 coordinate 643,324, forward strand.
ATTAGTATGAACTAATAATTATAACCTTAAATTAAATAAATAAAAATAATAAATAAATAATAATTATAAAATTAAATAGACATAGAATTTTATGTCAAAAACTTTTCAATGTGAAGGAAAAAATTACAGGTCAAGTCTATTATTAATGAAAATCAATACAAGATAATTCACCAAAAATTAAATTTAGAATGGAAAAAACAATTTTTTCTTTGTGCAAAACTTGAAAGAAAAGAAAACAAAATCAAATTTAAACTTTTCTACAGAAGTACGAAATTGCAGATATCACCAGGGAGAGAGAATGAAAACTACTTGTTTTTCCTTCTCTTGACAGCCACACTCAACTAAGGAAGAAGAAGAGAAATAATACTCTTCTTCTTCCTTTTCTTTTCTTGCTGCATAGTCTCTCTTTCTCTTTGAATATTTTTTTTTTTTGTGTGCAACATACACATATATATTACTTTAAAAACTGCAGCCCCAATTCCTTTTTTTTTTCTTTTCTTTTAAATTACTAATTTGCCCTTTTTTCAATGGACTGTATTTTAACAATCTCTCTCTTTAGCCAATTGGAGTTACCCACTCATCTATTATTTAATTTTCAGTCAATCCCCCTATCTTGGTGTAGGATTGATGTTTGTTACGAATTTTTGTCACTATGTTAACCAGATCAGTTTGAATTTTCTTTAAAGAACTTATCTTCTGTTTTATTGTATTTATCCACTAATTCTGCACTTCTCGAAAGTTCTTTAACTCCCTATCTTCAATAATTATAATATACTCAGAATTAGGTCTGGTAGATAAATGATGTGTTATACTTGACCTTCTAACCTGAAGTTCTTCAACAGTCTAAGGTGGAGGGGGCTGCTCTCCCTACTCAACATCATTATTTACATCTACTGGTGCTGATACATAATCACTTTCATCTTCTTCATTATTGACATTTCTGATTGTAGGAGGAATCAATGCAGAAAAATAAATCTCTTCACTAATAGTCTTTTCAGATATCTCAAAATTTAGTAGGGTCATGTGTTCATCAAAGACTACATCTCACGACTTGATGATTTTTGTTTTTCACTAGATCCCATAACCTGTACTCAAACTCTGTATCTCCATAACCCAAAAGAATACATGGAATAATCTTGTCATCTAGTTTTTGTCTATGCTCCTTAGGCACACACACAAATGCCTTGCACTTGAATACTTTCAAGTGAGAGCAGCTAACATTATTTTCAGACCATACTCTATCAAGAATATCAAAATTCGAAGCAGTTGATGGAGAGAGATTCATTATGTAGCAGGCGGTGTAAAGTGCTTCCCCCCAAAATAGCTTTGGTAGATTAACCATTTTTAACAAGAATTTAATCTTCTCTATGATGGTTCTATTTGTTCTTTCAACAACACCATTGTGCTGAGGAGTACCTGAAATAGTTTTTTCATGTCTGATTCCATGCTATAAATAATAATTCTCAAATTCTTTTAAAGTATATTCGCCATCATTATCACTGTGAAAGATACTTTAAAAGTATTCATTTTTCTTTTTCTACCATAGCATGAACTGCTTAAAACATTGTAGAACTTGATATTTTCTTTTCAAAACAAACACCCAAATTTTTTGTGAACATCATTAATAAATATAACAAAGTATCTACTACCACGTAATGATTCTATATCAATGGGACCACATACATCAGGATAGACTAACTCAAGTATATTCATTTTTCTTTCAGAAGAATTGCTAAAAGATATGTTGCTTACCATATAAACAATCATTACAAGAATTTAAACTTGTACCTTTGGTAAAAGAAATGAGAGACTTCTTGACCAGAATCTATAATCCTTTCTCACTCATATGAGCCAACCTCCTATGCTACAAGTATGGCAAAATATCTTCTTCTGCTGCATTCAAAGTATCTCTAATTGTATTCACTTGAGTCTTATATAGTGTGTGACATAATGTACCTCTTGCAACTATAATTGAACCTTTGATGAGTTTCTATTTTCTACCACTAAATGAGTTGTAATAACCGCCAAGATCCAGAGCATGTATAGAAATTCGATTTATGCGTAAATCAGGCACATGTCGTATATTTTTCAGAGTCAATATGCAACCAATATCTGTCTGTACACAAATATCACCAACACCCACAATATCTGCATAATTGGTATTACCCATCTTTACTCTGCCAAGGTTCCTTGCCTAATACATAATAAAAGCATCATTCCTGAGTGTAGCATGGTAGGATGTTACTGAATCAACAATCCACTCAGTATCAAGATCAATAACATGATTATGATCCTCAATAAAAAAAAAGTATAACAAGTTCTTCATCATCAATTACAATTGCTGTGATTTTCTGATCATCTGCGTTTTTCTTTTTATTTTGTTCTCTTTTCAAAATTTTGCAGTTTCGTTTCATATGTCTTTCCTTGCCATAATGATAACAACTAAATTTTTGCGTCCTTTAGGATCTCTACTTTTAGTTATACACCTACTCTTTGTAACAAGGGTCTATGAGGTATCAATGCCCATATCCTTCTTTCTAATCTCCTCATTATAGAGACTATTTTTTATTATGGATGAAGACAAAACACCGTCTAAAGTAGAGTTACTAAGAGACACCATCAAGGTTTTCTAACTATCTGTGTAACGACTCCGAAAATTTAAAAAGAAATGCATATAATAATTTGAGTGTATAAGTAATGTAACGGCCCTGAAAATTAAAAGGAAATATATATATTTATTCTAAGTGCGGAAGCGAAATAAAATATATTATGATTAACATCTCTTACATAATAATCAAAATGTATTAAAGATATGAAAGAATAAACTAACTGAAGGAAATATTATGAATGAATACTATAAGAAAAACTAATAAATCTTTAGGCTTCTATTCGCCGTCTTCCTGCGGAACGGGCTCGGGAACCAAGTCCTCCTGATCTGAAATGGTTAAGTAAGGAATGAGCTATACTACCCCAGTAAAAATGTCACACTATCTCACTGTCACAGTAATAAAGGTTGGTAGAAAACAAAAGCGACCAATGGAGCATAATTCATAACAAATTCATTTATCAATAATAAAACCCTTTACTGTCACTTATCTCGGTGAGATTTATGAAAACAATTTATGAAAACTATAACATTATAAACATCATAAGATCATGCACACTCTGTAACATAACACATATCATACTTTTGTATTTCAATCATCAGACAACAAATTTTCCCTTTTATCAGCCTACTAGTATCCATGGGGATCCATAAGGGTCCCTGCTACACGTGAACCATTCACCTTAATTCCGGAGCTGTCCCCATACCCCGTCCGGTATGAGCGCCACAACCATAAACCTCAATACCCCGTTTGGTATGAGGGTGAAGCGGGTCGTCCCCATACCCCGTCCGATATGAGCACCAAAACTATAAACCTCAATACCCCGTCCGGTATGAGGGTGAAGTGGGTCGTCCCCATACCCCGTCCAATATGAGCGCCAAAATATTTAAGTCTTCATACCTCATCCGATATGAGAGACCACGTTCCCGTTAGGGTTCCCTATGGACCCGGTCCGTCCACCATCTCCCAGGATATCTAGTAAGGCTGTCGACTTATCCACTTATAAATTCATATACCATCCTTATTTTTCTTAGTCTCAATTACCCAATCAACATAAATACGTAAACCAACAACGCACACTAACCAAGGCAACACAACATCGGGTTCACAATAATTCAAACCATAATAAATTAAACAGTTATTCATGCATACGAAACCACAGAATAAACAATCAGATACTATACTGGATTTAGACTGTAAAATACATCAAACAGAAATAGACCGACAAATACATCAGGTTCGGACTCCATTAGCAATCTTAATTAATTATACTCATCCCTGCGAGAAAACACGTTAAGGAGTCTCAGTTGGCGAAAAAAGTCAGAAAACATAAACTTACCAGCGGTGGGGTTTTCTGGTGCAGCGGCATCGTCCTCACCTTTGTGGTTGGACATTTTTCTTTAGTCAACCTATAGGAAAAAAAATAGTGAATACAATTGTGAAAAAATCGCCCGAAATAGGAATTGGGAAGGGGCTCATCGGAGGCTATTTTTTATTTTTTTCCTAATGGTGCCGTTGGACTTTACCCGCAGTTTTCGGCTCATCTGCTGGTTTTTTTGCTCCAATTTAGTCATGGGGGTGTTCAAAATCAATTTTCGAGCAAATGAAATTTTTTTACCTTTTTTGGCAGTCGAAGGTGGCTCCAGTGCGGCGGTGGGCGGCAGTCGGCTCCCTTCTCCGGTGATTGGTTCTTCTTCTCCAGCGGGAAGCTGGCAGCTAAGGTTAGGGTTCAGTGTGAAGTGAGATATTTATACCTGTCTCTCTTTAATCTGGACTGTTCATCGTGTTTGATCTCGACCGTCTGATCGCGTTTAAAGAGAAAATAAATATGGACCGTTCATCACGATTTGATCTGGACCGTACGATTGCATTTAAAGAGGGAACGAATATGAGTCGTTCATTGAATTTAACCGCAATCGTCAGATCGCGTCTGAGGAGGAAAGGGATTCAGACTGTCTACGCGCGCAGAAATAAATCCAGACCGTCTGATCGCGGGCATGCAGATTGGCAGCATGACCTCCTGCGTGGTACCGAGTCAGCGTACCTTACCACGCAGTGCGCTCTGGTTCATTGGGGTTGCTAACTGGGCGGACCTACATGACACATTTCTTCCAAATTGCGTTTTGGCTCTCAGTTTCTGATTTTTCTTTCAAAAATATCTCCCAAACTCAAATTTTTACTCATTTTTTTCAAAATTATTTTCAATTTTATCCTCTACCTATTTTTTTTCTAATTTTTACATTAAATAAAAAGCTCATCAGAAAATATATTCGGGAAGTCTCGGACTACTGAGATCTCTAGAATATAAATTTCTTTCTTAAGTTTGCATAGTTAGAGAAAATAATCGAGTTAAAGTGCTATATAATAAGAAAATTACTATGAGGGAACAATATTCAAAACTTTTATTGGCTTGTAAATGACTATTTGTAGGAGGCTTAAATATAATTTTTCTCGTGAAAACAATCCACGATGGCGTGATACATCGCTAACTAGTTCATTCTTGGAAATACATCAGTGTCCCCCGTGTCAATCTCTATCAGGTCCATGATGAGTGAAACTAAGTCCCATGGAAGGGTCAGATGTTTTTGGAGAGGGACTGGATGGCTCTGTAACGATACCGGATGATACGGTTGGTCTTTGAATTGTATTGTGATAGTGTTAGATGATACGACGGAGGAGCAATGTTGCACTGAGGCGGCTAGATCCTCTCGTTGTAGGGGTGACTCATATTGTGAAAGTAGTGGAGGGTCAAATAGTTCTTTCATCTCTATCTATAGCAGCATTTCATAAGGAATGATTGAGTGATAATTCATTTTTTGGTGTTTCCTAGGGTTTTTATATAAGGAATAGTTCCGAGAAACGCAACTCTAATACCAACTGTGACAACCCGGAACTTAAAAGAAAATAGAAATAGAATCATAAATTAAATGAGGAAGTGAAATGATAAAGTTAGGATTTTCATTCCTTACATAATAATATAGAATACCCAATAGGGCTATGAGAATGACCATTCTAAAAGAATAAAAGAAAAATCAAAGAAACAAATGAAAAGTAAACAATTAGGCATCATATTCGCAACCCTTTGTGGATTAGGATTTGGATCTTGGTCCTCTTAATCTGAAATAGTTAATGAAAGAGTGAGCTACACTAGTTCAGTAAGAATGTCACACTACTCACCGATACAGAAATGAAGGTTAGTAAAAATCATAAAAATCACTAATTGAGCTCTTAATTTAAGTAAAATAATTTATCATCAATAAAATTATTTATTTCATACTTACTGTAGCAAGATTTTCAAAACCGAACTATAGAGGTAATAACACGAACAACATCATAATCTCATATTCAATTAATCAGAACAACAATTTTCTCTTTTTATCTGCCTACTGGTATCCATGGGGTCCATAGAGATGTTCTCACTATGCGTGAACCCTTATTCAACATTGTCAACTAATCGGCCGTCCCCATACCCATCCGGTATGAGTGCAAAAAATATCATCCTTCAATACCCCGTTCGGTATCAGAGTGAAACGAGCTGTCCTCATACCTCATCCAGTATGAGCACCAAAATACAAATTCTCGATACCCCGTCCGGTGTGAGGCAACGTTCACGGTAGAGTTCTCTGTGTACCCGGTTTATCCACCATCTCTCAGGATATCCAGTAAGATTACCATTCATTCATTCACTAAATCAAACAATTCTTTGTTTACATTCAATTTTCAGTTTCATAATTTAACTATAAATCACGCAAAACAAGCAATACATGCATCAAGGAAGCATAACTGAACCATCTTACTAACTCCAGTGTATTATTATGCATTTAAAACTATAAAATCAATCAATAAGTTAAAATAAGATAAACAGTGATAAATAACCGGTTCTCACTCTATTAGTAACCTGTAATTAATTATTAAAAAATTTTAAATTACGCAAAATATTGTATTATTTATAATTAAATTTCAATTCTATAACAAGGAATAAAGTGAGAGATTCTTACTCGAATCAGTTTTTGAAATACTAAACTTTTAGCTGTGCCTACTGGTGGTTCCCGAGTTTCCTAAATTTTTCTTTGGGGATTAAAACACACTTCAAGTAAGTAGAAATACCCTAAAAAATTCAAAATTGGTGTTAAAAACTTTTTCCGATCAGTTTAAGAATTCCAGCATGGTGGCACCGTTGCGCTTCGGCGATGACACTACCT
>NW_019014548.1:661724-675006 GCF_000150535.2 Carica papaya
CATTTCACATGATTTTTTATCATTATGTTCACGTCTTTTCTGTGCAAGGTAATCGAAGAAAGAACTCAGCCGCGAAGGAGGACGGCGGGGCCGCCACACCCGGAGGTCTGCTTGCCGATAGGTTCAATTTTTTATGATTTTTTGGCCAATCGAGGCCCCTAACGTGTTTTTCTACAAGGATATGACAAAAACCGACCAATAAGCTAGACCGAGGTGAATCGCCACCATATCGGAACCTTAAAATTGGCCAGAATGAGTTTTAGACACTGATTTTAAATTTTTTAGAGCATTTTTAGATATGTGATGAGTGTTTTAAATTCTACAAGAAAAATTTAAGGAACCTAGTACCCATTAGGAGGTGTAGTAGATAACTTAATATCTCGAAATACTGATTCGGATAAGGATTCCTCACCCTATTCTCCGTTACGGTAAATAGAGACTTAATGAAGCATAATTTTTTATTTTTATGAAATATTAGAAAACTCTAAAAATAATTACAGATTACTAGTGAAACTGGAACCAGTTAGTTTACAGTGGTCTTGATTCTTGTTTATTTTTATGTACTGACCTATTTGCTTGATTTTCGTATAGTACATGTTCTTAATTTATAGTTCAATAGTCTTATCAACTTATCTAGTTATTTTAGTTATATATCATCAGCATGAATGTAGTTTAATGGATCTGTGAATGTGATATGAGATATTGATATGAGTTTGTTGGTTATTTATTAGTAAAAATCTATATGTGAAAGACTTGTTGGTTACTTAGGGAAAGAGCGAACGGTCCTGGTACATAGAGAACCCTACTGTAAACGTTACCTTAATCAGACGAGGCTGGAAAGTCCCTTATCAGGAAGGTTTGTGAGATATGGTTTACTCTCATACTAGATAGGATATCAAGGCGATGGAATGTTTAGCGCCCATTACTGGATGGGATATGGGGACAACTGGTCAATTGTAAAATTAGATATTGGATTCACGGATAGGGGGGGACACCCTTATGGACCCCCAAGGGTACTAGTAAGTAGGTAAGAAATGAAAGTTATTGTTTTCTCATTCTCTTATACATAAAAATGAAAAGTGATGTGGAGATAAGTCTTCATAGGTTGTCTTTGGAAAACTCGTCATGGTAAGTATTAAACAAATGTCTTCAAGTTTAAATATATTTAAATAAAGCAAGGGCTCCATTAGTAGTTTTTCTGATTTTTTATCAATTTTTAATTTTTCGTATCTGTGATTAGTGTGATATTCTTAATGGGGTAGTGTAGCTCACCTTTTCATTAACTATTTAGATCAAGAGAACCAAGATCCAAATCCCGATCAACAAGAGGATTGTGAGTAGTTCACTATTCGGACTCCTTTCAAGTGTTAGTGAAGGTTGTCATAAGATGCTTAGTTATTCGCTTTTCATTTTAATTTTTTTAATTTCTATTTGTCTTTTAGAATGGACATTCTTGTAACCCTATTGGGCATTCAAAATTATTGTGTAAGGAATGTAAACTCTAACACTATTAATCACTTCCGCATTTAATTTATTAATTTATTTTTCTTTAAGTTTTGGGATTTTATAGTTGGTATCAAAGCCGCATTCCTAGGAACTATTCCTTCCACAAAGACTTAAAAACACCAAATTCAAATTATCACTCAACCTTTCCTTGTGAAATATAGGTACAAGAAAATGAAGAGATGAAGACTTCTACTAAATTGAGCAGCTCGAGATGACTCATTTTGAGAGGATGTTGACCGACTCTTTGAGATACTAGAAGGACTCATCTCCGGGCAGCACGCCTGGGAGGAAAGGAGGGAGTTGCCTGACCCTCCCCCACTACCACAATTTGAGCAACCCTTGTAGCAAGAAGATCTGGAGCCACCCTGGTACAACACTGTTCATCCACCGTACCATCCAGCACCACCATAGTACAATTCAGTGCCTCCACTGCATCATCCGGTACCACTATAGTACAACCTAGTGCCTCCACCGTATCATCCAGCACCACCACAGGGCCACTCGGTCCCTCCCCAGCACAATCCAGTTCCTCTTTTACGAGAGCCAATTCTACCCATGATGGACCCAGACTACATTGAAAGATACAAAAGACTAAACCCATCTATCTTTGTAGGTGCATACTCTTTTGAAGAGGTTGGGTATCGGTTAGCTGAGACAGAGAATGTCTTCGCGACTCTTGGGGTGGTTCCCGAACAAAAGGTTGTACTTACCACCTACATGCTTGTGGGAGAGGCAGGCCGCTGGTGGCAACTCAAGCAGGAAATCTTGCTCGGTCTAGTCACTTGAGAATAGTTCTTGATGGCCTTTAATGCAGAATACCTCCTAAAGCACCTCCAACATTTGAAGTAGATGGAGTTTGCACACTTAGTACAAGGTGAGATGATTGTGTCAGAGTATGCCCGAAGGTTCTTAGAGTTGGACCGATATTCCCCTGAGAGCATGATGAATGAGGGCAGGAATACAAGGAAGTTTGAGTGGGGCCTCCGCCTTGAGATCAGACAACAACTGTACATATTTGAGTTTAGTACCTACTCAGCCGTTCTGGCTAAGGCATAGCTACTGGAGAGGAACTTTTGCATCTTTCCTCCAGCATTAGGGAATCCCAGACCCCTGGTTTCATACTGCAGACTAGCACCCATTACGCCAGTTTAGTAGAACAAGAGGCCTAGGCCAGTGACTTAGACTCCTTCTCAGGCTCTAGTAATAGGATGCAGTAGGACTTGCTAGTACTATGGCAAGGATCATGGGGATCGAACCTGCTATTGTCTCAATAATACTTGTCGCATATGTGGGAGTACCTAACATTACGTAAGAGAGTGCCCGCTGAATCAGAATTAGGCCAGATCTCCTATCCAGGGTAGAACTTATAACTTAACCCAACAGGATGCTGAAGCAAACTCAGACATGATATAGGGTACGTACACTATCTGTAATCACCTTGCACATGTTTTGATTGATACTGGTACTTCACATTCGTTTATCTCACACACTTTTACACAAAACTTAAGTGTGTCACCGGAAAGACTTGATTTTATGTTGTTTGTATCTACTCCTGGAAGTAGAACACTACTAGGAAAGGTTATATACAAAACTTGTATTATAGACATAACATGTAAGAAATTGAGTGTGGACCTGATAGAGATTGACACAGGAAACTTTGATGTAATCTTGAGAATGAACTGGTTAGCGGCGTACCACGCCACGGTAGATATTTTTCATAAGAAATTTGTATTCAACCTTCCTAATATTGAGCCAGTTATAAGTTAATAAAAATTTTAAATATTATTTCTCCATGATAATTTCCTCATTATATAGTGCTTTAACTCTGTTATTTTCTCTACATTAGGCAAACCTAATAAAAAATTTGTATTCAAGAGATTCTGGTAGTTTGAAACTTCTCAGATGTATTTTCTGATGAACTATCCGAACTGCCAGTAGACATGAAAGTTGAGTTCACCATAGATCTTTAGTCTGACACCCAGCCTCTCTTTATTGTCCCTTACCACACGAGCCGTGTTAAGATGGAAGAACTAAGAAAACAGATCAATAAATTGCAAGATAGTGGATTCATCCGATATAGCGTATTTTCCTAGGGTGCTGGAGTCACATATGTAAGGAAAGGGGATGAGACGTTATGATTGTGTATTGACTATAGGGGATTGAATCAAGTTACGATCAAGAACAAGTACCCCTTCCCCAGATTTGATGACCTTTTTGACCAGTTTCAAGATGTCTAGGTCTTCTCTAAAATAGATTTACATTCGGGTTACCATCAGGTAAAGATCATGGTAGAGAACATTCCCAAGACTAACCAACGCATCAGCCATTTTTATGGACTTGATGAATAGGATTTTTAAACAATTCTTATATAAGTTCGTCATTGTGTTTATTAATGATATCCTGATCTATTTAAAGAGCAGAGAGGAACACACTCATCACCTGACTTAGGTTTTGTAGGTTCTCAGGGAGAAGAAACTATATGTAAAATTGAGCAAGTGTGGGTTCTACCTCGAGCAGACTACCTTTCTAGGACACATCATATCAAGGGATGAAGCATTAATGAACTCTGAAAAAGTTAAAGCAGTGCTGGGATGGGAGAAATTGACATCGGTTAAGGAGATTCGTAACTTTTTAGGAATGACAGGTTATTACCGTAGGTTTCTAGAAGGATTTTCTAACCTAGTTGTTCTTTTGACCCCACTCACAAAGAAGAACATTAAGTTTGAATAGAACGTGGAATGCGAAATAAACTTTATAGAACTCAAGAAGTGGTTGACTACTGCACCCGTGTTGACCTTACCGAGTGGGATAGGTGGATATATAGTGTACAGTAGTACCTCCTATTTAGGTTGGGTTGTATTCTAATGCAGTATGACTAGATCATAGCCTATGGGTCTAGGCAGTTGAAGAGTCATGAAAATATTTATCCCACCTACGACTTGGAACTTGACGTCATTATCTATACCTTGAAAACCTGGTGCCACTATTTGTATGGGGAGACTTTTGAGATTTTTACTGACCACAAGAGCTTAAAGCACATATTCACTTAGAAGGATCTGAACATGCGTAAGAGGCGTTGGATAGAGCTCCTCAAAGATTATGATTATAATATCTTATATCACCCGGGCAAAGGCAATATAATAGCTGACACGCTCATTAGAAAAAGTATAAGTATATTAGCTCATATAATGGTTTCTAAATGTAGGGTAATAGGGGCCGCAACACATATACAACTTCAGAACTTAAAGAGAGTTGCATGTTTGGTCCACCTGACTGTCAAACCTGAATTGATCCAGAGAATAAAAGAAGCTCAATTAACTAATTCCACGATACCCACCCTAAAAAAAGATGCAGAACATGAAGTACATCTAGAATTTCGAGTCTCTACTAATGGATTGCTCAGGTTTTAGGATAGGGTGTGTATTCTAGATGACAGTGAACTAAAAAGAGATATCATGACAGAGGCTCACAACTCCAAGTTTACCATACATCCTAGAAGTACTAAAATATATCAAAGTATGCGACTTCAATTTTGATAGAGTGGGATAAAAAAAGAGGGAGCCTACTTTGTTTCCAAGTGTTTAGTATGCCAACAGATTAAGACAGAGCATCAATACCTAGTCGGGTTACTTTAGCCATTACCGATTTTGGAGTGGAAGTGGGAACATATCACAATGGATTTTGTAATAGGGTTGCCTAAGACACACTCAACACATGATGCCATTTGGATAATTGTTAACTGGCTCACAAAGTCTTATCACTTCTTGGCTATCAAGATGACCGACCCCTTTGACAAACTAGTAAGAATGTATATCCGAGAGATAGTCAGGTTACATGAAGTTCTAGTGTTAGTGGTATCCAACAGAGACCCTAGGTTCACTTCTTGATTTTATTCTAGTTTTCAGCAAGCCATGGGAATGAAGTTATCCCTTAGCATCGCATTCCACTCTCAAACTGATGGACAATCAGAGAGGACGATTCGCACACTGGAGGATATGCTTTAAGCTTATGTTCTAGATTTCGGGGGCCATTGGGATGATCATCTAACTCTAATAGAGTTCCCCTACCATAACAGTTACCAGGCAAGTATCAACATGGCTTTGTATGAGGTATTGTATGGCTGCTCATGCAGATTGCCGATCTGTTGGGAAGAGGTGGGTGATAAAAAATTATTCGGCCCAGATCTTGTAGAGGAGACTACAACTAAGATAGTTAAGATCAAGAAGAATATTTAGATAGCTCAGAACAGGCATAAAAGTTATGCAGACTCCCGAAGAAGGGATTTAGAATTTGAGAAAGGTGACTGAGTGTTTCTTAAGGTCACTCCTTTCAAAGGGATTAGTAGGTTTGGCAAGAGAAAAAAATTAAATCTCTAGTTTATCGGACCATTTGAGATCTTAGATCGGATTGGTATGATTGCCTACAGACTAGCACTATCTCTAGAGCTATTCAGTGTTCATAATGTGTTTCACGTATCTATGTTACGTAAGTACAACCCAGACCCCTCACACATCCTCTATCCTATGAGGAGGTACCGTTAGGCATTATAGACCAAAATAGTAGAGTACTCTGCAACCAAAAAATTCCATTCATCAAGATCCAATGGCAGAACCATATGGAGGAAGAGGCCACTTGGGAACTAAAATCAAGCTTCAGGGACCAGCATCCCCAGCTGTTCGACTGAGTGAGAGAGTGACCAATTTGAGGGACTAATTTTTCTTAAGGGAGGTGAGTTGTAATACCCAGGCTTAAAAAATGACCCGAGATAAATTTTTTATTCTTTAATTATTAATTTAAAATAATTAATTCATTTATTTTACTTTTATTTAAGTGAATTTTGAGAAAAAATGAATTAGGGATGAGATTAAAAATAATTTTGGAAAAAATGGGTGAACATTTAGGTTATAAAGGTGTTTTTGAAAGAAAAATTAGAAATAGGGAGTCAAAGTATAAATAAAAAAAGTTCGACCACGTAGGACAGCCCAGTCAGCAGCCTCGACGAATCAGAGCTCACTGCATGGTAAGGTACACTGATGTTGGTGCCACATAGGAGGCCACGTTGGCAATCCGTGTGCCTCACGATTGGATGGCGCAGGATCGATCCCACGCGCGTGGATGGCTCGGATCCATTTTTTCTTTAGGTGCGATCGAACGGTCGAGATTAATCGCGATGAATAGTCCATATTCATTTTCTCCTTAGGTGCGATTGAATAAACAGGATCGATCACAATAGACGGTCTAGATCATCATGGGGTGGTTATAAATACTTTGCATCACACGAGAACCTAAACCCTAGCTGCCAGCCCTTGCCGGAGAAGAAGAATCAGACGCCGGAGAAGGAGGTTGACCACTTATCGCCACCACCGACTGTCAAAAAAGGTAAAAATTTCTCCTATCTACTCAAAATTTGATTTCGAGTACCCGTGTGGCCAAATCGGAGCAAGAAGGACGGCGGGTGAGCCGAAAACCGCGGGCAAAGCCTGACAGAGCCGCCGTGGGTAAAATTCCAAAATCCTTTTGATCATTGTGTTCATCGTCCTTTTCTGTGCAGGGTAGCCAAAAAAAGAACCTTAGCCGCAAATGAGGATCGCGGAGCCGCCACACCTAGAAGTCCCCCTCGCTGGTAGGTTTGGTTTTTTTGTAATTTTTCAGCCAACTAAGGCACTTGACGTATTTTTCTTTAAGGACATGGCCAAAATCGGCCAAAACTGGCCAGACCGAGGCGAACTACCATCGTGGACAATGGAGCCAGCACCAGAGCACGTCGGCGGCACCATGCTAGGACCCTAAAATTGGTTTAAATGAGTTTTGGACATCGATTTTAGATTTTTTTGGGCTATTTTTAGGTATGTGCAAGTATTTTTAATTCCATAAAAAAAATTCAGGGAATCTAGTACCCATTAGGAGGTGTATTAGACAACTCGACGTCTTGAAATACTAATTCAGGTAAGGATCCCTTACCCTATTCTTTCCTACGGTAAATTGAGGCTTAACAATGTATAATTTTGTGTTTTTGTGAAAAATTAAAAAACTCTAAAAATAATTACAGGTTACTAGTAGAGCCGGAGCCGGTTAGTTCACAATTATCTTGATTCCTGTTTATTTTTCTGTACTGACCTACTTGCTTGATTTTCATATAATACATGTTCTTAATTTATAGTTCAATAGTCTTATCGACTTATCTTGTTATTTTGGTTATATACGTCAACATGAATGTAGTTTAATGGATATGTGAATGTAATATGAGATATTGGTATGAGTTTGTTGGTTATTTGTTGATAAAAATCTATATGTGAAAGACTTGCTGGTTACCTAGGGAAATGGTGGATGGGTCCGATACATAAAGAACCCTACCGTGAATGTTACCTCAATCGGACGAGGTTAGGAAGTCCCTTACTGAAAAGGTTTGGGAGATATAATTCACCCTCATACCATACGGGATATCGAGGCGATGGAATGTCTGGTGCCCATTATTAGACGAGGTATGGGAACGGTCAGTCAATTGTAAAATTAGATATTGAGTTCAGGCACCCACGGGCACGACATCCTTTAGCCATGGCCCATCTTGGCCATAAGGCCTTAAAGCCTTCTTGGGTTGGACCCAAATGTTAGATTTCCTTTTGGATTCTTCAAATCCATTAAACTTACTTGGGCTTTAAGCCTTCTAGCTTGGACAAACTTAGTTCATCTCTTGAAATAATCCCAATTAGGAAAGTAGTCATGGACGAAATTACTTTCCTGTTTAGAAAATTATAACTTAGTTTCCTCTTTGACTCGGAGTCTGTTGGATTCCTATTTGATGCATATTGGCATCCTTGACACCAAATTTGGGCTATCGAATATCACATCTTCTTCTCTAATGTACTTAAATGACTGGACTCTATTGTAGCTGAAAAACTCATGGACTGATCTTGTAGACCTCCTTCTAGTATTTGCCAAAAGGTGTAAAACCTATATCGAGATAATTATAAGAGAAAAAAACATGTGGCTAACAATTTGGGTCGGCTACCAGTCTTGGTGATGCAGAAATGGTTTCAAAAGGCGTTAGTAGATCACATAAAGAGAAACATGAAGAAATTACAATATCATCTGGTCTAATTACAAGATTTCAAGCCAATAAGCTAAAACATGCATTCTAAAGCTTTATAGAAAGATGGATATAGTAAGAACTTAGCATATGTGGACTGTTTGAAGAATCAAATAAGCCAAAAAAGATTATTAATTTTGTCTGAGTGTGTAGGCAGAATTTAGAGTGAATGTTTAGGTTCATTTTGGTCATTTCCTAAATAATTAAATTTTGTTCATATTTTTCTAGATTATTTAATACTATATTTTCCTAAGTCATTTAATACCATATTTTCCTAGGTAATTTCCTAGATAATTAAATTATGTTTATGTTTTCTTAGGTCATTTAATACCAAGTTTTATAGATATCCAGGTTCATAAACGTCTACATTCATATGTGTATTAATTATGAACCTTTGCAGAATTTAGGTATTTTAAGCTAGAAATATCTAATTTTCAATGTAATATGACAAATTTTGATTATTGATTGAATTTCATTGCATCAAGAATTGAATTAACTTATCAAGTTATCTTGTGGCGTTTATTTATTCTTATTTCTTTCATCCTAATCACTCAAGTTCTCAATTATAGATTAATTGTGGGTTTGGTAGGGAGGATTTGTTTATGCTTCTTAGTTATCTATGTTAAATGTATATATAGGATTTTAGATGTAATATTCGATCCTCGGGTTCCACATCAATTTGGTATTAGATCTTTATCCTTGGATAAATCTCTAGGTATCCTTTATGTTTGATTTATCTTAATTTATCTTTTTGTTCTTATTTTTTTAGATTGTTCAACTTTTATCATTGTTATTCTTTATTCTGGTTGTACCTTGTTCTTATTCTTTAATTCTATATTCTTTATTTTTTCATATTTTGTTCTTCTTAGCCAAATTTAAAAAAAGAGGAAAAAAAAAAGAAATAACAAAATTGGCTTCTATCGCAAGTTCAAACTTATCGATTTTTTTAGCATCAGGTGTGTTTGCTGAACTTTCAATTATGTGTGTGTTAGTTAAATTGCATCCATTTCACATATATTGACTCACAAATACATAGTTTTTATTGTCTAGAGCGTAGCTTACATTGGGAATAGATTATCGGTTTGCATATTCAAATTTCTCATTAGGAGTGATATGAATTTTATTATCATTAGTCCTGAATCTTTTTCTTGCATTCTTAGATTTCTCATTAGTTTTGTTTCTTCATATACCTTTTGTTTCTATTACACTAAAAGTAGCTAATTGCATCCTAAATACTATAATTAATTTACAAAAATACTCACCATAATCCGTGTGTTTAGATTCTATTCTTGTTTATCTAATTTGTATGTGGTGTTGATATTTTACCTTCTTATTCATTAGGATTTCTTGAAGTGTCACATAAACAACTACTTGTTTATCTTGATTGAGTTATTTTCAATTCTAAAATGCAACTTAAAGAAGAGAATAGAGTGATAAAAGGCTTGAGAATGTAAGCTTATGATAATACACATAAGCAACATCTTTGTATTTTGAATACGTAATTGAGCTGTTTATTACCTCATATTGTAACACCTCAAAACTCGATAATGAGGTGCAATTCCTATTCATGCCATTTCCATGCAATGGCCCATAAAATACACATATGCGTAGTTCAAAAATTTATCATACAACCTAACATCGCATGTGATATATACAGTAGCTATATATTCAGAATATAAGGTCAAAATTTAGAGTTTAACAAAACAAAATGAAAATTTCTAGAATATGAACAAATTGTAGATAAACAGGAACCTTTTTACAAGTTCTACTCGTCCAGCAGCGGTTCTGCCTCTTCTTTCTCCTATAAAAAATATCAAGGTAAAATTTAATGAGTTTCACCAACTTAATTAGTATTTCTGTTCTTTTAACCCAGATAAGATTTTATACAAAACATACAATTTGAGACAAATATAGTAGTCATGTTTCAACATAAAGTTCATTTATTATTTCCCCATTTTCACATGTTTCTGATCGAATTTCTGAATTTCACTCAAATTTCATTCACAATCCTCAAATATATGTCCACATACTCTCGAAAGAATATATGTACACTTGAATATCAATCATAACCTTAAAATATACACCACATCCACACGAAAGATCGCATGTACACTCAAAATGTCATTTTTAAATTTTTTATTGCACGATGTCATTTATGTCGTCATCGAAGATAGGTGAAATGGATTCTCCCATCGCATGGATAGCACACACACAAAATCTCACAATGGTCACAGCAGTTACGTTTGCTAGGTGACCCATACTCACAAATACCTATCCACATCTGCATTAGGTTTCAAACTATATCCATGTGCATATTCACCATGCCCGTTGAACTTCAGCCACAAACACACACTCCCCTCCTCGATTCAAACTAAATGAGAAGGCATTCAGGGTCCATACCCTATTCACTCACACCCTCTCATTTCCAAATTCTTATCTACTTGCCTTTAATTCTATTTTTCTCTTAATTTTATTTAAATTGATCACTTCACAACCATAAATATTCCTTGTTATCTTTATTCATTTGTTTATGTTATTTTATTTTCTTTTCTGATCTTTCGCTTAATTATTGATTTCTTTTAGGTTTACATTTTTTTTCATCACAATCTAAGTATTTCTCAGTCCTTGGGTTTGTTTTCTGGTTCCATTTCCTTATAATTTCCAATAGCTTAGGTTCACTTGTTATAGGTTCAGTTTTTGTTCTTCATCGAAAATTAGGTCAGTATTTGTTCTAATTTTTAAAATACATACGAAATTAATGAAATACATGCAAAATTTCAAAAAATATTCTAGGTTCAAAATCAGAAATACTTATAACTCTTTTACACAACAATTTTTTTGGATCTGCTTGAACATTCTAATTCACTATGCACACGACACATGTTAACTAATATAATTTAAATACTAAATAAAAACTAATGTAATTGAAATTGATGGGTTTCAATGACAACCCGACGGGATGTCTGACTTATTGTGTAAGGGCGAGCAATATGCTCCCTTACGGTCTTGGTTCCCAAACCTGGAAACATCATTTTCCACACCTAAGGAAGACTCTTCGGCTTCCCGTATGGTGATTCGGATTCCTGTACCTGAGGAAGACTTTTTGGCTTTTCGAGTGGTGAATCGGATTCCCGAGTGGGTGAATCAGTTCCCATTCTCGAGGAAGGCCCATTGGCTTCCACTGGTGGGTCGATTTCCCACACCCGAGGAAGGCTTCTCGGTTCCCATGTGGGTGGGTGACCCGGTCGAGCTCGCACAGCCAGCCCAACACCAACTACCACCCCCCGTCGCTCAACAACCAACCAAAACACACAAAAAAGTTTACCTTCTCGGTGTGGTGCTGTTCGACCTCAGTTCGGCTCTGAGGATGGTTTCTTCTCGACCACCCCACGGCTTCCTTACTCGCTTGGGATTTAGATGACGATTTTCACGCCTAAAAACTGGTTAGTGTAAAATAGAAAAAGATTGATGGAAAATCGGGGAAGAAAGATGAAAAAGACAAAACCTTTTACTTTGTTTGCGTCGGTCTCTACTGTCACACGACATCTCAGCTCGATTTCTCTTTCTTCTTCTTCCTTTCGACTTCAGCCACCACTCTCTTACCTCCACCACTCTTTTCTTTTTTCCTTCCTTTGTGGCGGCCATTCATGGCTCCCCCTTCACTCTCTTGCTCGGCTACTCTTCTCCTCATCTCCCTTCTTCTTCTCCGGCATCTCTTTCCTTTCCTCTCTTTCTCTTTTCCTTTCTGCATAGCTCTTATGTTTACTTTGGGAAATTTGCATATTTTTCTTAATTACAACAATCTTTAATGTGGTTTCCTCGATTAATTCAGGATAATTAATATCTTGTCTCCAATCTCTTCCCAATATATAGAAGATCTACAGAGTCTGCCATAAAGTACTTCATACAAAGCTGCACTAATGCTGATTGATAATTGTATTATAGGCAAATTCGATTAATGGTAGGTGATCGTTCCAATTTCCTCCCATCTCTAGTACACAAGCCTTAAGCATGTCTTCTAATGTCTGAATGATTTTTTCCGTTTGGCCATCTGTTTGTGGGTGGAATGTCGTACTAAAAGATAATGTGGTGCCTAGACCCTATTGAAGACTCGTCCAAAATCTAAAGGTGAAACGAGCATTTTGATCTAATACTACTAACACCGGAATGCCATGAAGTTTAATAACTTCCTTAATATATAACTTAGCAAGTTTGTCTAAAAGTTCTGTAGCTTTCATTGGT
This sequence comes from Carica papaya, assembly GCF_000150535.2. The sequence continues at coordinate 674,560 of NW_019014548.1, forward strand.
AGAAAATGGGCTGACTTTGTTAATCTATCCACTATCACCCAAATAGTATCATGGTTCAACCTGGTTTTAGACAAACCCATCACAAAGTCCATAGTGATGTGTTCCCACTTCCATTTTAGGATTGGTAGGGGTCGGAGTAATCCTCCTGGCTTTTGATGTTCAACCTTGATCTTCTAACAGGTTGCACATTTACTAACAAATTTAAAGATGTCTTTCTTCATTCTATTTCAACAATATCGAGGTCATAAATTCTGATACATTTTAGTGATGCTTGGGTGTATGCTAAATCAGAAATTATGTGTTTTCTCTAAGATAAGTCTCTTCAAGTTAGGGTCATTAGGAATGCGCAATCTTCCTCTAAATCGAAGCATCCTGTCATCATGAACTCTGAAGTTAGGTCTTAAACCCAGTTCAACATTTTTCCTCAAGGTTCCTATAACAGAGTCA
>NW_019014548.1:737211-754619 GCF_000150535.2 Carica papaya
ATATTATCAAACTATTAACCAAATTTCCCCATCAACTCAATATCCTTGATAGGTTCCAACAGTTGCCCTATAAGATAGCATTGTAGTTATTCATCATATCCAATGGTGTTAGGAACGGAGGAGAAGAAAGAGAATGATGGAGAAAAATTACTCTGATTTTTCTAATTGTATTCATGGACAACAAAAGGCTATATAATGGCAAAGAGAAAAAGACAAATACAACAACTAATTAATAAAAAAGGCTATAATTAACAAACTAACTTCATCTAATCAATAATTAATCTGAATACTCCCCCTCAAGATGGAGAGTACAAATTTATTGTACCCATCTTATTCAATAAATTGTCGAACTGCATAGGATGAAGAGCTTTTGTCATTAAATCTGCAAGTTAATTGCGAGTAGATATATGCATTGTCTTCAAGGTACCATATTAAATTTTTTCTCGGACAAAATGACAGTCAAGTTCAATATGTTTTGTTCTCTAATGATACACTGAATTCGAAGCAATGTGTAAAGCTGCCTGATTATCACAATAAAGCAATGTATGACCTTGATGTTGCACCTTTAAGTCTCGTAACAAATTCAGAATCCACATTATTTCACATGTAGTATTGGCCATGGAACGATACTCGGCTTCTACAGATGACCGAGATACAACTTACTGTTTCTTTGATTTCCATGAGACTAATGAAGATCCAAGAAAAACACAATAACCAGTTAGAGATCTTCTAGTGTCAGGACATGTGCCCCAATCAGCATCAGAAAAAACCTTAATTTGAATGGTAGATGATGAAAGAAAGAAGAGACCCTGTCCAGGTGTTCTCTCTATGTACTGAAGAATCCGCAAAACAGCCTGAAGGTGACTAGTCTTGGGAGCAGCTAAGAACTGACTCAGTCTATTGATAGAATTGCATATATAAGGACGAATAATGGTCAAGTACAATAATTTTCCAATTAGTCGCTGATAACTTGTGATATCACACAGAAGTTCTCCATCATCTTTGGATATCTTAAGATTGGGTTCCATGGGAGTAGATGAGGGCTTACAACCAAGGTATCCAGTTTCAGTTAATAGATCCAAAGCATATTTTCTTTTATATAAGGTAATTTCTGTGTCATTTCTTACAATTTCAAGTCCAAGAAAATATCGAAGAGTTCCCAAATCTTTCATCTTAAATTTTTGTTTTAGTGCAACTTTGAGTTCTTCGATGGCATGATTATCATTACTAGTAATAATAATATCATCAACATATACCAAGAATGCTAAAAAAACATTACCCTGATGTTTGACAAACAAGGAGTGGTCAAATTGTGACTAATGGAAACCTTCTTGAAGTAATACTTGTGAGAACTTGTGAAACCATTGTCGGGAAGCCTGTCTCAACCCATAGATTGACTTGTGTAGCCGGCAAACATGTTGATGTGGAAAAGTCTCCCCCTCTCAAGGAGAATAGCCTGGAGGAATATTCATATAAACTTCTTCATGAAGGTCACCATGAAGGAAAGCATTGGTGACGTCTAACTGAGTCAGACTCCAACCATGAATAGCAGCCAGTGAAAGCAAAATTTTTACAGTAACCAATTTTACAACTTGAGAGAAAGTGTCAATGAAATCAATGCCAAATTGTTGTGTGTAGCCTTTAGCAACCAGACGGGCTTTGTGTCTCTCTACGGTCCCATCGGATTGATATTTAACTTTATAAACTCATTTACAATCAACAGATTTTATCCTGGGTGGAAGAGAAACAACATACCAAGTATTATTGTTCCCCAAAGCACGTAGCTCCACATTCATAGCAGTCCTCCAAACATCGGATTGGACAGCCTCAGAGAAGTTGATAGGCTCAGTGTGGGAGAAAAGGGCAAAAATAAAGTTGTGATATTGAGGTGTAAGCTTTGTATAAGTAAGGAAGGAGAAAATTGGGTAAAGTGCATGTGTATCTGTATGATACCAGTGATAGTCAGACAAATAAAAAGGTGGTCGTGTGACACGCAGAGGTCGAGGTGGTGGGGTTTGGGACGAGTCATGCGGTGAGTGGGTAGGTGAATCAAGAGAAACTGGTGAGTGTGTAAGTGTATGGAGAGGAAGAGGTAAAACACGGTCATGAAAAAGGTCATTGTGAATGGGACTAGGTGAGTGGGATGAAAGAAATGGAAAGATATGTTCATGAAAAATGACGTTTCAAGAGATGATGATTTGATTGCTCTCGATGTTGAGAAGTTTATATCCTTTATAACCTGAAGGGTAACCGAGGAAGACACAAGCTCTAGAACGAGGTGAAAATTTATGGCAATGACTATCGAAAGTGGAGCAATAGCATAGACAACCAAAGGTACGCAAATGATCATAAGATGGTTTTTTGTGAGTTAATAGTTCAAATGAAGTTTTGTTAGATAACAACGAGGAAGATGTATGGTTGATCAGGTAAACAGCAGTCAAGACGCAATCGCCCTAATAGACAATAAGGACATGGGACTGAAATAGTAAGACACGTGCCACATTTAAAATGTGTTGATGTTTACACTCGACAACTGAGTTTTGTTGAGGAGTCTCAACACAGAAATGATAAGAAACAATGCCTTTTGACTTGAAAAATAAATCAAAACTCAACTCATGCGCATTGTCAGATCTCATAGATTTAATAGAAATTTTATATTGTGTAAGGATGAAAGTATAAAAGTCAGGAAAAATAGTAAGAACATCCGACTTTTGACAAAGAAGATACACCCAAATAGTGCGAGTGCAATCATCAACAATGGTGAGAAAGTATTTGTATCCCTCGATAGTAGGTGTAGAAAAAGGACCCCAAATGTCAATATGGATTAAATCAAATAGATAAGCAGATAATTTATTGTGAGAAACAAAAGACAATTTACGTTGTTTAACCAAATGACAAATTTTGTAATGAGAAATATTCGAAATCTATAGATCTTTATTAATGTACTGAAGTTTTTCATAGGAAGGATGATCCATTCTAAACTGCCATAGGCTACTTTTAGAATTAGTGAAAACAGAATTAACAGCGGAAAAATGAAAATGCCTAGTAATTAAGTAGTAAAGGTTGCCAATGCATCTACCATTCTCAATCAACAAGTCCCAAGTGTGGTCCTGTATGACACAAGAATGAAGAGAAAAATTAACCATACAGTTGTGGGTGGTGGTCAAAATGCTGACACTGACAAGGTTAAAGGAAAAATGAGGGACAAATAAGACATCGTGTAGGGTTAGGGTGTCGGTGAGGAACACATTTCCAAGTTGAGTGACTAGCACTGAACTACCATTTGGTAAAGTAATTGGGATGGGTTCAACATGCTTAAGGGTAGTGAAGAGGGTTGGTGTGCAATATATGTGATGTGTGGCTCTAGAGTCAATAATCCAGCATTTAGAGGTAAGTGTGTGTGTGAAACTGGAAAGGCAGAAGGTTATGGGTGATATACCTGCTGCGTGAATGCCAGAAGTGGTGTTATTGGTGGGAGGAGAGAAATTGTCCGGCGAGATAGCAGAGTGCGGTTGGTGGAGCCATGCACTTAGGTGGGAAATAATATTCTGAATTTGTGATGTGCTCAGAGCATCGACCGAGGCAGCGAAATCAAGTGCCAGCAAGTAGGCAACGACGGGGCGAAGTTCAGCGTCCGTCGCACAGTTGGGTGCGTGCCCGAGGAAGAAGAAGAGTTGTTCCCTAGAAGAGCCTGTTCTTGGGCCAAGACCTGGCTGGCAGAAGAAAAGACGGGCCTGGACTCAGACCCAGATGAATTAAATGATCTAGTTCTAAGAGTGGGCCGAGACTGAGTTGAAACAGTGCGGGCTTAGGCTTGGGCTTGGGATTGGGCTTGTCCTTCATTAAAAACAACATGGTTGGAGTCAGGCAAATGCATCTTGGGCTTGGGCTTGAGGCCCGGTGGATACCCATATAACCGGTAACACCTGTCCACAGTGTGGCCCGTGAGCCCACAGTGTGAACAGGTGGGTCGTCTTCGACATTGAGCTAGGGCAACAGAAGAAGAAGACCCCGTAGCCGCCTCTGTGCATGCGTCGAAACCGATCGCACGGTACCGTTCTTCTTGCACCACCAGCGAGAAAACCTTCAAAATGGATGGCGAAGATTCCATCATCATGATTTGAGCCCTAACAGCACCGTAGGAAGGATTCAAACCCATCAAAAATATCATCACAAACTCCTGCTCTTGATAATCATTCCATGCCTTCATGTTTCCACAATGACAGGTTGGAGTTGGTTGGTAAGTTTTGAGCTCGTCCCAGGTTATTTTCATCCGCGTATAATAAGCGTTGATGCTGAGTGATCCTTGAACAAGGTTATTCATGCTCTGTTTCAGTTGGTAGATGCGCGAAGCATTGCTCTGCTGATAACGGAGTCGTAAATCGGTTCATATAGATTGTGCATTCTCATGGTATAACAAACTATCGGCTATCTCCTTTGTTATAGCATTCAACAACCAAAAAGTTACCATACTATTACAACGTGACCAAGCTCCGGCAGTGGAATCGGTGTTGCTCTGTTGATCGTAAGTTCCATCTATGAAACCCAATTTGTTTTTGGCTTTCAAAGCTATTTTGATTGCTCTCTCCCATGTGTTGTAATTGTTGCCATTGAGGATGTTGGATACCAAGACCAATCCAGGATGGTCGGCACTGTGAAGGAAGAAGGGGTTTTGGGAATCATCCGTTTGCTCTCTAGCCATTGAAGATTAAAGTTTGAAACTCAATCACTAAGCTGAAAAAAAATTTGTTTGATAAAAAAAAACACTCTGATACCATGTTAGGAACGGAGAAGAAGAAAGAGAATGATGGAGAAAAATTACTCTGAGTTTTTTGATTGTATTCATGGACAACAAAAGGCTATATACAGCTTGTACAATGGCAAAGAGAAAAAGACAAAAACGGTTACAACAACTAATTAATCAAAAATGGTATAATTAACAAACTAATTTCATCTAATCAGTAATTAATCTTAATAAATGGCAAATCCTTGACTCTAACCTACACAGTAGTAAAATCTAGGGAATCAAAACTGTGAGTAAAACAGGGTTTAAGTAGAAGTAGTTTGCCTCTAATTGACCAAGCCCCTTTATTAAGAACATAATCTTTAAAAACTGGATGGTAAAAACCAAAAAGGAATATATAACGTCTAAAAGCTTGAATTTTAGTAATAGAATTGGTTTTCTATGTACTTTGAATTTTCCTACCAGTGAATTGCCCTTTATTTTATGTGACTTTTGCATCGATCGATAATTCTAATTCTGAACAAGCTAATTGGCTTATGTGGTGGATAATAAGATCTAAATTTTTAGGAAATGACATGAGGTTAACAACTAAACAAGGAAAAGACAGAAGACTGATGAAAGCTGTCTCATTTACTGCAGAAGACTTGGTCTCTGGAGTTGTTTACTTTAAGTCCAAATTAGTTTTGCAAATAAAACTGCAGTAGAATAGCTCTTTTTTCTTAATAAATATGTCTTTATTTTTTGTAGATTTTTAGTTGTTAGTTGCTCAAATTCTTGTATAAAAGGGTGCTTCTGTCAATGAAAAAAAATTAGATTTTTGCAGTTCCCTTTCAGCCTTATAAATAAAATCTATCTTCTTTGCTCTTTATCATATTTGGTTTGTCAAACAAACATAAAACAAAAACTCAACAACAAATTGGTATTAGAGCCATATTCTTAAGGGATATATGAGATTGAGAGAGTTTAAACACTTTTCCTAAACACCAACCCTTAGCTCACTTTAAACAGAAAATTCATTTAGAAGGTTCATTCAGTCTAATTGCACCTCTAGTGTTTAATGGAACAAATTATCAAATGTGGGTTGTTAAAATAGAAGCTTATCTTGAAGCTCATGATCCTTGGGAAGCTGTAGAGTAAGAATATGAAGTTCCTGAGTTACCAATCGATCCAACTCTTGGGCAAATCAAACTTAAAAAAGAAATGAGGCTCAGAAAATCAAAAGCCAGATCAACTTTGTTTACAGATGTTTCTTTTGTTATTTTCAACAAAATAATGACAATGAGGACTGCTAAAGAGATCTGGAATTTCTTAAAGAAAGAATATGTAGGAAGTGAAAGGATAAAAGGAATGCAGGTTCTGAATTTGGTTTGAGAATTCGAAATGCAGAGGATGAAAGAGTCAGAAACTATCAAAGATTATATAGACAAACTTCTCTATATCGCCAATAAAGTAAGACTTCTTGGCACTGATTTTTTTTTTATTCTAGAATTTTTCATAAAATTCTTATAACAATCCCTGAGATATTTGAAGCTATAATTACCTCTCTAGAAAACTCAAAATATCTGTCAAAGATTACCTTGGTAGAATTGTTAAATGCTGTATAGGCTCAAGAACAAAGAAGACAAATGAGGCAAGAAGGTTGGGTGGAAGGAGCTTTTCAAGCCAAAATGCAAATCCATAAAGGTGACAAAGGTAAGAAAAAGAACAAAAAAAATAACAAAGGTGATGATAGCAACAACAACAAGAAAACTGGAGATTTTCCTACTTGCCAATATTTTAAGAAGACAAATCACTTACAAAAACAAATTGTTGGTGGAGACCTGATGTGAGATATAGGAAGTGCAATCAGTTGAGACATGTGGAGAAGATTTGTAAGAATGAGGCTCACCAACAAGAAGGAGAAGCACAAGTTGTTGATCAACAACAGGAGGAGTAATTATTTGTTATTACTTGCTTTGCTAGCAAACATGCTAGTGATTGCTGGCTCATTGATAGTGGTTGTACAAACCACATGACTAATAACAAAAGCTTGTTCAAGCATTTTAAAAAATCAAGCATCTTCAAAATTAGAATTGGTAATGGAGAATATGAATTCCAGTTGAAGGCAAGGGCATGGTTAACATTGAAGGAAATGCAGGTACAAAATTAATTTTAGATGTTCTATTTGTGCCTGAAATTGATCAAAATATACTGAGTGTTGGACAGCTTCTTGATGAGGATACTCTATAATTTTTTAAGACAAATATTGCTCAATATTTAATCACATTGGTGTGGAAATGTTCGCCATAAAAATAAAAAGAAAAAGTTTCTCATTAGACTGGACAGAAAAGGAGTCAGCTGCATTTCTTAGCACAACAAATGAAGTAGAATTATGACATAAAAGGCATGGGCATTTTCACTAAGTAGCTTTGGTGCATATGCAGAAAATGGAGATGGTGCAAGGGATGCAAAAATATGGAAAAAGAATTCTTAGTTTGTGCTTCTTGTCAATGTGGCAGGCAAAACAAGCTTCCTTTTCCCTATAATAGAGCTTGGAGAGCAAAGCAAAAGCTCCAACTTATTCATGTTAATGTTGCTGGGCCAATGAAAACATAATCCTTAAATGGGAGCAGGTATTATATTACTTTTATTGATGATTTCACAAGAATGTGTTGGGTCAATTTTTTGAAATTTAAATATGAAGTTGCAAATGTTTTTTGGAAGTACAAAAACTAGATTGAGAATTAGAGTGGTCAAAAAATTCAGGTGCTAAGATCAGATAATGACTCTGAATATAGCTCTAACAAGTTTGCTGAGTTTTATGAAGATGTAGGGATTAAACATCAGTATACTGTACCTTAAACTCCACAACAAAACGGTGTAAGTGAGAAAAAAATTAAATAATCATGGAGATGTCAAAGTGCCTGTTATTTGAGAATGATTGACCCAAGAAGTTTTAGGCAGAAGCTGTGAACACTGCAGTTTTTCTACTAAATAGACTGTCAATAAGAGCACTACACAACAAGACTCCATATGAAGCTTGACATGGTCATAAACCCTCACTGCACAATTTAAAAATTTTTGGATGCTTATGTTTCATTTATGTTCCTCAGGTAAAAAGAGACAAACTTGATAGGAAGGCTGAGATTGGCATTTTTGTAGGCTACAGCAATGTTCCAAAAGCCTATAGAGTTTATCAGCCCCAAACAGGAAAGTTAATAATCAGCAGAGATATCAAATTTCTTGAAGCTGAAAAGTGGAATTTCAAAAATGAAGAAAAAAGTCAGAGTGAGCTGATTATAAAAATTCTGGTGATCTTGTTGATAAAGCACCAGTAAGAGGAACAAGATTACGTACTGACATTTACCAAAGATGCAATGTAGCCATTTTAGAATCAGCAAAATTTGAAGAAGCAAAACAAGATTAAAGATGGATGGATGCAATAAAGGAGGAGCTCATGATGATCGAGAAGAATCAAACATGGAAGTAATTGATAGACCAAGCCATAAAAAATCCATTGGTGTAAAATGGGTGTACAGGATAAAACTTAATGTAGATTGTACTATCAACAAACATAAAGCAGACTGGTGGTCAAAGGTTATGTTCAAGTATTTGATGTAAATGTTTCAGAAACCTTTACACTAGTATCAAGACTTGAGACCATCAGAATGTTACTTGCCATTGCTGCACAAAAGGGCTAAAAAATATTTCAACTTAATGTGAAATCAGCCTTTCTAAAAGGCTACTTACAGGACGAGATTTTCGTAGAACAACTAAAAGGATTTGCTGTCAAAGGAGAAGAAAACAAGTTGTATTTATTGAAAAAGGCCTTGTATGGCCTAAAACAAGCTTCAAGAGCTTGGCATAGCCAGATTGATGAGCATTTACTCAGTTTTAAATTCAAGAAAAGTCTAAGTGAATCAACTTTATATGGCAAAAACACTAACACTGATTTGATTGTAGTTTTAGTGTATGTTGATGATTTGTTTATAACAGGAAATAATACAGCAATGGTGAATCAATTCAAAGTAAAAATGATGAAGGTCTTTGAAATGACAGACCTTGGAGAAATGTCCTACTTTTTTGGTATGGAAGTGCGGCAAAATCAGCATAGGATCTTCATTGGTAAAAAAAATATGCCATAGAGATTCTAAAAAAATTCAATATAGAAGAGTGCAAACAAATGGATACACCAATGAACGAAAAGGAGAAGTTTTGTATTGCAGATGAAGCTTAAAAAGCATATGAGGGAGTCTATAGAAGTCTCATTGGTTGTTTAATGTATCTCACAACAAGACCAAATATCATGTATTTTGTGAGCCTGCTGTCCAGATTTATGCATTGTGCAAGTGAAATTCACCTCCAGGCTACCGAAAGAGTTACAAGGTAGATCAAAGATACAATTGGTTATGGTATTCAATTCACTCATTCTCAAAATTTTGTATTACAAGGTTATGCAGATAGTGCTTGGGGCGGCTGTTTTGATGGCATGAAGAGTACTTCAGGCTATTACTTTAATTTTGGTTCAGGAATTTCCTCTTAGAGTTCAAAAAAATAAGAGATTGTTGCATAATTAACTGCAAAAGCTGAGCACGTATCAGTAACTGCAGCTACAAATCAAGCTTTATGGCTTAGAAAGATCTTGGTAGACCTATACACGGAGCAAATGAAAGCTACTGAGATTTATGTTGATAATCAAGTTGCAAAATCTATATCTAACAATCAAGTTTTTCATGAGAGAACCAAGAATTTGAAGATCAAATATTATTTTCTAAGGGAAGTTCAAAAAAATGAAGAAGTACATCTTGTCTACTGCAAAACAAAAGATCAACTTACTAATATAGTAACCAATTGTCTAAAATGAAGTTTGAAATCTTGAGAAGCAGAATAGGTATCTGCAGTAAAAGATGCAAGGAAGAGTGATGAAAGCTGCCTCATTTACCGTAGAAGACTTAGTCTCTGGAGTTATTTACTTCAAGTCAAAATCAGTTTCACAAAATTAGGAATTTGTTGCAAATAAAACTGCAGTAGAATAACTCTTCTTTCTTGATAAACGTCTTTATTTTTTGCAGATTTTTAGACTATTTGATTCTCAAATTCTTGTATAAAAGGTGTTTCTGTCAATGGAAAAAATTAGATTTCTGCAGTTCCCTTTCAGCCTTATAAATAAACTCTATCATCTTTGCTCTATATCATATTTAGTTTGCCAAACAAAAACACAATAACAAAGACTAACATAAAATGGACAATAGCAGGACGTACAGGCGACAAGGACAAAATGAATTATAGATGAAAGCTTAAAGGAAACTATCGCATATTGGACCAGAAAGAGGCAAACAAAGACTGCTACAAGATGAATAGGATGGACGACAGGAATTCATGGGGAGAATCGGGATTGAAAAAAGTAACACTAGCACAAGAGAAAGAGAAGACAATAGTAGTAAACTAAAGATAGTAAAAGAGATTAGATAACTGTGGTAATACTTCTTAAAAGGAAACTAAAACTCCAAATTGAAAGAGACACTAATTAGAGAGAACACACTAATACTCATTTCTCTCGATAACCAATTATGAATGCATATATCTTATTTTACAGTTATCGTATTTTAAGGATGGCATAACATATTCATATTTTACATATATATATATATGTGGGTTTAATCATATCCATGCCTTTTATTTACGTTAATCATTTTAAGATATATACATATATATATAGATCCATATCTTATATGTGTATATATATACACATATGTTTAGCTTATTTTCGCCTTGTATCTTGTGTAGCATTATTAGTTTTATCGATCATTTTCTCTTAGTTTATATAGTTTGGAGGGATTCCAGGAATTGTTTAGTGGTGTTTGTCGTATTTTTTCATCTCAATAAAAGTTTTTACATTTCAAAACAAAAAAGGTGGCGTAATCACTATAGTAAACGAAGCCACCACAAAAAAAATATTAATTATTTCCATAATTAATTTATTATATTTATAGAATATGCATAAAAATTAATTTAATTATTTTTTGATTTAATATGATTTAATAAATATAAATATATTTAGGTGCAATTCCCTAGTAATTTATATTGTGAACTGTTAAAATAAATTTTCAGTAAAATCTTCTTTAAGTAAGAAGTTTTTATATGTTTAGTAAAAATAACTATAAAAGAATTATAAAGACAAAAGAAGGTTTTTTTCTGTCGGCGCCCGTCGTAACCCTAAGGTTTTGACACGCTGTGACTCAACTGGCTTGCTCGCAGCGGAACTGGTGGCGGATCTGGAAAAGTAGTGCGAATCTCTTCAAGCACGACAAACTTTCTTCAAAAATCACAAGGCTTCGACGTGCTGTTTCTCAACTGGCTTGATCGCGGCCTAACCATTGGCAGATCCAGAAGGCAGTGTGACTCGCATAGACTCAACAGCAGCTCGTGCTAGAACTCTTCTCACTTCCGATTTCCATCTTGCAGTCACCGCTGCAATACTTTTGACCTCTCTCGTCTAAGTCTTTCTTTGCAGCTGGTGTCTCGATCGAAAGCGAACAAGAGGGAGAACAAACCTAAGAAGGACTGGACTGCTGGTTCATGAGATGAATTCTGGGAAAGGTCAAGTGGAAAACTAAAAAAGCAAATATTAAGTTTGGTTCTCTCGATGTTTTCACTTGATATGCTTTGACAGAAAAGGGTGAGGCGCCACCTTGCCCAGATGAGAACCGCTTAATAAAAAAAGTTAAGATACAAACTGAGGAAAATCAGCTTCCAATAAAGGAGGATGAATAGATGGTTGATGGAGAAATAGTGGAAAGGGGTTATGGAATGGACGACGAGGCTATAGAATAAGACGGCCTTATGAGAAGTGAACACATGCAATCTCAGGGTCCAAAGGAGTCTCCATTACACAAGGAGACACAGCCTTTTAAAGACTCCTTTAAAGGAAAAACTCATTAAAGGTCATAATATTGATAACAACCTGAAAGACTTTGAGATATGAGAAGGAGATGTTATCTTTAACACTGACAATGGAATGCCTATGGTCAATTTTTCTGATAAGGTGCACAATTTCTTGGCACATAAAATGAAACTTACAGTCATTATGCATCTGCTGGGAAAACTTATTGGTTATAAGGCACTCTGGGTGAAACTTCATAGCTTGTGGAAGCCATCTGATAGGTTTTATCTAATTGATCTTGACAATTACTATTATGTAGACAAATTTAATTCTGGAGAGGATTACATGCATGTTCTTATGGATGGTCCTTGGGTTATCTTTGGACATTATCTCACGGTCCAACCTTAGTCCCTTAACTTCTCTACTACAAATCCTAATGTTAATTGTGTTGTAGCATGGGTGAGATTCCCTAACCTCCCTATCCATTACTACCGTAAAAGTGTTATTCGAGCTCTATCTATGTTGATAGGTAAGGTGGTTCGTCTTAATTACAATATTAAATCTACTGGAAGAGGGAAGTTTGCTAGGCTAGCGGTTGGTATTGATCTGACTAAACTGTTAATCTCCATATTCATACTAGATTGACGTCTTCAAATGGTGGAGTATGAAGGGCTTCCAGCCATTTGCTTCAATTGTGGAATTTACGGCTACCTTAAGGAACGTTGCAGAAAAAATGTTGAGGTAAAGACTGAATCGGTCACAATTAAAAACGTGATTTCAGACAATCACAAAATGGTGACTGTATTAGAGGAGAACTATGGTCCCTGGATACAGGTTCAATGCTGGGGAAGGAGAGCAGATAAAAAAGGTATTAATTTGTCAGTCCAAGGTATGGCTACTTATAAGGAAAATAATAAGAAAGGATCATGTTTTAATGTGATAGCTAATTTGAAGGATGGAGTTTTGACAGGACTAAATAGGATTGTGGATGTTAGTACTCCTAAATAGGTGCACGTTTCAATTGGAAGGCAATCTTCAAGAAAGAAAATGAAGGCGCTAGTTAAGGAAAGTAATGATAAGATTACTATGGAAACATTCTCTGGAATCATGGATCATGCCATGGATGACCATGTAACATCCAACATTATACTTGAAGGAGAGGCTAGCGGGACAAAGGAAAAAAACAGCCCACGTGGCACTAGGAGACCCCTAAATGATAAATTCCTAATTAATTAGGGTACTACTACACTAGAACCTTCAAAAAAATATAATGGTAATTATTGAAGACAAGACAGTCCAAAGTCAAGAAAATAACTTGGCTCTTTCCCCTAGACCTACGTCATTATCTCTCTTATTAAGGAATAGATTCAAGACAGCAATTAAACCAGCTGATAAACTAAGGGTCAACAAAGGTGTCAAGGTAAACAAAACCTTAAAAAAATCGTATAAACCCAATAGAGTAGGAAAAGCACCGTCAACTAATTCATTTACTACGACTAGTCTCCTTATGAATGAACTCAAAGAGCTCTCTAATGCTGACAAGAGTATTCTTTCGTGCATGGATGATGACCTACTAACTAAGGAGGTGTAATTGATTTGTCTTGTCTTTCTTTTTCTTTATAATCTTTTGGATTGTGCATTTTTAGTGTGGAATTGTCAGGGTGTAGCAAAAGTGGGTTTCAAGCATGTCCTTAAGTCTTTTGTGAAAATCTACAAACCAATTTTAGTGGCATTGTTGGAGCCTAGGATTACAGGTATGAAAGCAGAAAAAGTGATTAAGAGCCTAGGTTTCAAATACTCTCACAGAGTTGAGGTGGTCGGTTTTTCTGGAGGAATATGGCTGATGTGAGATGATCTAATTCATGTTAATATTGAGTATAATCATCAATAATTTATTCATTGTAGGATTAGCAAGTATGATGGAAGAGAAGCCTTCTTTTTATCTGTCGTATATGGTAGTCCAAATTACCAAAAGCGTAAAGACTTATGGGAGAAACTAACTCTTATTGGTTAATACCTTAATGAATGTTGGATCCTTGTAGGCGATTTTAATGCCATCTTAGAAGTGACAGATAGGGAAAGAGGGGTTTCCCAACGACCTAAAGGCTGTATCCTTTTGAACCATTTTATTAATGTTAATTCCTTACAGTAGCTTGATTATGTAGGTCTGAATTTTATGTGGCGACGTGGGACTTTATTTCAATGGTTTAATAGAGTAATTTACAACCAGAGATGGTGTAGCAAATTTTCAAAGGCCATAGTTCATCATCTCCCTAAAGTGCAATTGGATCATATGCCTATTTTAAGCATTCCTTACAATAGTCATTCCTTTAATAAAGACCCTAGACCTTTTTGTTTTCTAGCTGCATGGTTGTCCCACCCTAATTTCCCTAACTTATTTAGGAGGAGTTGGAGGAACACCTTGTCCCTTTAGGCTAATATTAAAAATTTTATTCCTTATATGCAGGATTGGAACGTGAATGTGTTTGGCCCTATCACTAGGAGGAAATGCATTCTCATGGTTAGATTTAATGGGTTGCAAAGGGCATTAAAAAAATATCATTCTGATAGTCTTCAGGAGCTAGAGCATTTTTTGAAAAAGGACTTAGATGAGGTTCTTTTATAAGAAAAAATGTTCTGGATGCAAAAATCTAGGTGTAATTGGATTTCCTTGGGGGATAAGAATACCAAATACTTTCACTCTCAAACCATCTCAAGGAGGAGAAAAAATAAAATTAATATGTTGAAAAATGGGGATAGTGTTTGGACTACGGATGGTGAGCAGCTTAAGAGGATGACATCTTCATTTTTAAAAAACTTATATACAGCAGATGAGGGACCTGTTTTGAAGTATCATGTTGAAGTATCACGTGAGGGGTACATTCTTAAAGGTTATGAATGCTATGGTAGCTAAGTTAAATGATGGGTTGACATAACAAGAAATTCATGATGCATTGTTTGATATTCACCCTATGAAAGCCCCTGGTATTGATGGTCTTCAAGTGGGCTTCTTCTGAAATTAATAGGGTATTGCGGGTGAATCTGTATATGCTATGGTCAAGGGAATTTTCCAAGGTGAGCAGTTACCTAGTGATATTAATAAGACCCTTATTATGCTCATTCCAAAAGTGGCAAAATCAGAGAGTATAAAAGAGTTTTGACCAATTAATTTATTAACAGCTTTATAGAAAATTGTTACTAAACTAATTGCTAATAGACTTAAGAGTAGTCTTATGCCTTTTTTGATTGGTCCTACTCAAGTTAGTTTTGTGGCGGGCCAGAGTATCACAGAAAATATTATTATTGCCCAAGAGGTAGTGCACTCTATGCGGGTTAAGAAAGGTAAAGACAGGTGGATGGCCATTAAGGTAGATCTTGAAAAGGCTTATGATTGGATCCGTTGGGAGTTTGTTGAGGATACGTTGAATGATGTTAGTTTCTCCCATAACTTTATTAGAGTAATTATCCATTGTATATCATCTTGCACCATGCAATTATTACAGAATGGGTGCCTCACAAATGAATTCTAGCCTACTAGAGGTATTAGGCACCTTATATCTTTGTTTTATGTATGGAGCAGTTATCCCATTGTATTAATAACTTGGTGAATAATAATATTTAGAAGCCTATACATCTTAGTAAAAATGGTATTGCCCTTTCTCATCTCTTTTTTGCAGACGACTTAGTAATTTTTAGGAAAGCCAATGATGACCAGACTTAGACTATTAAGTAAGTGCGAGTAAGACGTTTATTTTATTTTCTCACAATGTCAACCTAGGTACAACTAGTCATATTAATAACAATTTTGGTGTTCAGGTCTCAAGCAATCTTGGTAAGTATTTGGGTGTTCATTTGTCGCATGATAGGGACAATAAAGATACTTATAATTATATCATTTAGAAAATCAATCAGAAGTTGTATGGTTGGAATACTAACCTTCTTTATTTTGCAGGGCACTTATCTTTGGCTAAGTATGTTTTTATGACCATCCCAACTTATGTTATGCAAACCACGGCTTTGCCTAAAGCCTTATGTGATAAAATTGAAGCGGCAGTCAAGAATTTTGTTTGGGTCAACGTGAATGGTAACAGAAAAACTAACCTTGTTAATTGGAAGGAAATGTGCATGCCTTGTGATGTAGGAGGGGGTGGACTTTACTCGATTCGTAATCAAAATAAACCGTTCCTGATGAAATTGGGCTTCGCAATGGTTTCTAAGACTAATCTTTTATGGGTCCAGGTTCTCACTCATAAGTATAAATTGCAAGGATTGTCATGGAATTACAATGTGAGGGGCCCAACCTCTCATCTTGGGTGCAACCTAAACAATCTTTGGGTTGACCTTAAAATGGGCACTAAATGGTTTATTGGCTTAGGGAAGAAAGTCACATTTTGGGAATATTGTTGGTTAGGTGATGTTGGACCTCTTAAGTTATTAAGCTTTGCTTCTATTGACGAGTATGAGCTCCAAAAATGTGTGAGGGACTTTATTACGCCGTCTGGCCAATGGAATGGAGTGTTTTGCACCAAGTGTCGCTAACGAGCATTCTTCTCCAAATGGCGGCAGTACAACTTCCTAATGATAATAATCTTCCTAAATCTTGCTATTGGAGTATGTCAAGTTAAGGAGAATTCTCTATTAGTTCTATTTATGCTCTTATACAGAGTGATCATTGGATTCTTAGGTAATTTGACATTGGCCAGGACCCCAACGTGTACATACTTTCATTGGCTTGCTATGAAAGATAAGCTCTTGACTAATTGGGAGAGGCACCAATGGCATATGACATCTAATGCGGGTTGTATTATGTGTGGCAATACTATTGAAAATGTTGATCATGTTCTCCGTAGATGTAGTAATGCTAGGCTTATTTAGTCGAAAATCATCCCTCAAGAACCTCATCTATCTTTTTTAAGGATGCTATGAATGATTGGTTCATGATGAATCTCCAAAATAGTTGGCTTTAGTACAAGAATTTCTAGGATTGGAGAGTGATTTTTGGTCTTACTTACTAGAAAATTTGGAATCATAGGAATAATATTACTTTCCAGGGGATTGTTAGTAGGGTTGATGATCTAATTAAGGAAATTTCTTGTATGACTAATTATACTCTTATGGTTAACAATATGAATAAATTTATTTTTCTAGGTATGGCTCGAAGATCTGAAGAGCTTATTGGATGGCAAAAAACCCCCTTGGGTTGGGTTAAAGTGAATACAGATGGAGTTCATCGTGTTAACATTAATCACTCCTGCTATGATGGTCTTATCATTGATGAGAATGGAACATGCCTGGGAAGTTTTAGCAGGAAAATTGATAATGGTTTAGTGCTGTAGGCCGAGCTTATGGGGGCCTTAAATGGTCTTTAGCTTGCACGGACTGCAGGATACCACAACATTATTTTTTAGATGGATAGTTCTCTGGCTGTGCAACTACTTACCAAGGATGATTATTGTATTAATGCTCGTGTTGCTCTCGTCCGTGCTATTAGACAGTTGCTTTTGAGGGATTGGGGTGTTAAAGTTCAGTATATTTATAGTGAATGAAATAAATGTATTGACTGATTGGCGAATTTTGTCTTCTCTTTGCAGCTTGCTCTTCATCAACATGCTCATGTCCTAAGTGATCTCCAGCAACTTATCACAATCGATGTTATAGGAGTATTTTGGCCCAGAATGTCCATGAAAAACTCTTAATTTGTTTACTTTTCTAGGCTTCTGCCTCTCCTTGTAATAAAAAAATAACTATAAAAGATATTGTAAACTCAAAATGCAAAAATTGTTGTATTTAATAGATATATTT
>NW_019014549.1:84456-110275 GCF_000150535.2 Carica papaya
TTGCATCGTGCATGGACAACTCAGATTGAATCGAGACGGACGGCCCAGATTGAATCGCGATGAATATCCCAAATTCACTCCCTATTTAATCGCGATCGGACGGTCTAGATTGAAAACGGATGGGTATAAATAAATAACCCCATCTACACCCAAACCCTAACCCTAGCCGCTAGAGCACCTCGCCGGAGAGCCGACTACTGCCACCCGCCGCCACCCGCCGTCGTACCGGAGTAATTTTTGACCGCCAAACGAGGTAAAAATTTCCTCTCTTGCACGAAATTCAATTTCAGTCCCACCCATGGCCAAATTGGAATGAAAGAACTGGCTGATTGGCCAGAAAATGCCGTCGAAGCTCGGCGCCGCCGTCGTAGGGTGTTTTAGAAAATGCCTCCGATGAGGCCCTTCCCAATTACCGTTCGATGTGATTTTTCCACCGCTGTTACCATCGTTTCCTTTTCTACAGGTTGACCGAAGCAAAACACCCAACCGCAATGTGAGCTAGAGGAGCCACCACACCGGAGAGCCCCACCGCCGGTGAGTATTGATTTTCTGATTTTTTTGGCCCACCAAGGGCCCTAAGTGCATTTTCTCGCAAGAGCCGGTGCAAGTTCGGCTGAATTCGGCTGAAAATGATCGAAAACAGCCAACCCAAGGCAGATCGCCACCGCAGGCGATAACGTCGTCACCGGAGCAAGGCGGAGCCACCGTGCCGGAATTTTAAAATTGGCCAAGTAGGCCCTGGGTCTGATTTTTGGGTTATTTGGGACACTTGTAGGTACCATAAGTGCATTTCAGTTCCCGAAGAAAAATTCAGGGAACCCAGGGACCACCTGTAGGCGCAATAACCATCTAGTTTTCGGTGTCGAATCAAGTAAGGACCCCTCACTCTATTTCCTATCATGGAATTAAAGTTTAAATAAATAATAATATGGCCCTTTGTACAAATTAAATGGATGTGCTTGATTAATTACGGATTGCTAATGGAGCCCAAAATCGGACATTATTTTCTGTCGATTACTATTGATTTATTGTACAGTCTAAAAGTATGATGATATCTTGTTTGTATATTATATGTTTTAAATGAGTGTATTACTGTCTTACTTCACCACTGATTGATTTTGGGAATCTAAGATATGATTGCATTGTTGGATGCACGTTACTTATTTATGTATTTATGTTGATTTGGTGACGGAGACTAAGAACAAATATGAATGGGATGTGATATGATAAATGGATAAGATGACAGCCTCACTAGATATCCTGGTAGATGGTGGACGGATCGAGTTTATAGGGAACCCTACCGTGAACGTTGTCTCATACCAGACGAGGTATGGAGACTTGGTTATTTGGCGCTCATATCGGACGGGGTATGGGGACGGCCCACTTCACCTTCATATCGGACGGGGTATTGAGGTTTAATGTCTTGGCGCTCATATTAGACGGGGTATGGGGATGGCCCACTTCACCCTCATACCAAATGGGGTATTGAGCTTTAATGTCTTGGCGCTCATAACGAATGCGGTTCACGTGTAGCGGGGATACCCCTATGGATCTCCATGGATACTAGTAGGCCGGTGAAACGAGAAGTGTTGATGATCAATTATCGTTAATGAATACGAATTCATGATATGTTCTATGTTATTGATTATGCATGAAATTGTGATCCGCATGATATTATTGCTTTTATAAATTATTTCCATAAATTCCATAGTGGTAAGTGAACGGTAAATGATTTCATTTATGATAAACGAATCTATTTGAATCTACTACTCCATTGGTTGTTTTAATTTTCTACCAACCTTTGTTTTTGTGACGGTGATATAGTGTGGTGTCCTTACTGGGCTAGTGTAGCTCACCCCTTATTTAACCATTTCATATTAGGAGGACATAGTTCTCGAGACCAATCCGCAAGAAGGCTATGAGTAGATGCTAGATACTTTATAGTTTCCTTTATTTTTTTTTCCATTTTTCGTATTTCTTTCAGAGAATTTGTTCCGTAATGTTTGTTAGTACTTCTGAGTTATCGTGTAAGGGATGTTAACCTTAACCTTTATTTCGCTTCCGCACTCAAATTATTATATGCATTTCTTTTTAAATTTCTGGGGTTATTTACAGTTGGTATCAGAGCCGCGTTCCTCGGACCGTCCCTTACATAATAATACTTAGAGAAACACCAAACAGTGAATTATCACTCAACCGTTCCTTGTGAAATGCATGTACAGAGAGATGAGAAGAGGAAGACCCCCACTAAACCAAGTAGCTTGGGAGGGTTCGCTCAGGGAAGATGTGGACAAGATATTTGAGATGTTAGAAAGACTTATTGCGGCCCAACAGGGTCGAGATGAGAGGAGGGAGCTACTTGACCCTCCCTCGCTGCCACAGGTTGAGCCACCACTACAGCGAGAGGATCCTGAGCCACCCCGGTACGACCCTGCTCCTCCACAGTACCACCCGATACCACCACCACAGTATAATTTGGTGCCCCCGCCGTATCAACAAGTACCACCACAGGGCCCCCCAGTCTACCATCAGCCTGACCCTGTCCCACGGGACCCAGTTTCTCCCACGATTGACCTGGGCTACATAGAGAGGGACAAGAGACTAAACCCATCTCCTTTTATAGGGGGATCTTCTTTTGAAGATGCTGAGTACTGGTTGGCAGAGACAGAGAAGGCCTTCAAGACTTTAAGGGTGACTTCTGAGCAGAAGGTCACCCTTGCTACCTACATGCTAGTGGGAGAAGCAGACCACTGGTGGGAACTCAAGCAGACCACCTTACCCTTTCCAGTTACTTGGGAACAGTTCCTAGCAGCCTTTCATGCAAAGTACCTCCCAGAGCATCTCCGACATCCGAAAGAGATAGAGTTCGTCCACTTGGTCCAAGGGAATATGACTGTGTCAGAATATGCTCGTAAGTTCCTGGAGTTGGGCTGATACTCCCCTGAGACGCTGTTGGATGAGGGCAGGAAGGTTAGGAGATTCCAGTGGGGCCTCTGCCCAGAGATCAGGCAGCATTTGTTCGTACTGGAGCTCAAGACCTATTCGGTCGTTCTGGCCAAGGCACAGCTTGTGGAGAGGAGCTTCCACACCCTCCTTCAAGGAGCAGGGAACCTTATACCCTTAGCTCCACCCCACATACCAGCACCTACTGTGTCTGTCCAACAAAACAAGAGGCCCAGGTCAGTGATCCAGGCTCCCCCTCAGGCTCTAGTGGTAGGACGTGGTAAGATCTGTCAGCATTGCGACAGGGATCACAGGGACCGACCCTGCTACCGCCTCAACAACACCTGTCGTATATGTGGTAGTGCCCAACATTATACGAGAGAGTGCCCAAGGAACCAGAATCAGGGCAGACCTCCTATTCAATGCAGAGCTTACAACCTCACCCAACAGGATGCCGAAGCTGACCCAGACGTGGTACAGGGCAAACCCAAGAAAGAAAATTATATTTAAGAGATTCTGGTAGTCCCAAACTTTCCAACTGTGTTTCCGGATGAACTACTTGGACTATCAGTGGACAGAGTAGTCGAGTTCACCATAGATCTACAAGCAGACACCCAGCCTATTTCGATTTTTCCTTACCGCATGAGCCGCGCTGAGATGAAGGAGCTGAGGAAATAAATCACTGAATCGCAAGACAGTGATTTTATCAGATAGTGTGTCCCCTTGGGGTGCCGGAGTCACTTTTGCCAAAAAAGGAGATGGAACATTGAGACTATGTATTGATTACAGAGGATTGAACATGGTCATAATCAAGAACAAGTATCCCCTTCCCAGGATTGATGACCTCTTTGATCAATTGCAGGGTGCGCAGGTCTTCTCCAAAATAGACTTGCGATCAGGTTATCATCAACTGAAAATAAGGATAGAAGATGTTCCCCAAGATGACTTTTCAAACCAGATACAAACACTATGAGTTCCTAGTCATGCCATTTGGACTAACCAACGCCCCAACCATCTTCATGGATCTGATGAACAGGGTCTTTAGACAATTCTTAGATCAATTTGTTATCGTGTTCATCGATGACATCTTGGTCTATTCAAAAAGTAGAGAGGAGCATGTTCACCATCTAGCTTAGGTTTTACAGGTTCTCAGAAGAAAGAAGCTGTATGCAAAGTTGAGTAAGTGTAGATTTTGGCTTGAGCAGACCACCTTCCTGGGACACATCATATCAAAGGATGGAGTATCAGTGAATCCTGAAAAGGTTGAAGTGGTGCTCGGTTGGGAGAAATTGACATCAATTAAAGAAATTCGTAGCTTTCTAGGAATGGCGGGCTATTACCGCAGGTTTGTTGAAGGATTTTCTAGTCTAACTGCTCCCCTAACCCAACTCACAAAGAAGAATGCCAAGTTTGAGTGGAATGAGGACTGTGAAAGAAGTTTTTCAGAACTAAAGAAGTGGTTGACTACTGCATCTGTGCTGGCCTTACCGAGTGGATCGGAGAGATATACAGTTTACAGTGATGCCTCTTATCTAGGCCTGGATTGTGTTCTAATGCAGTATGAGAAGGTCATAGCCTATAGGTCCAGACAGTTAAAGAGTCATGAGAAAAATTATCCCACCCATGACTTAGAGCTTGCCGCAATCATATACGCCTTGAAGACTTGGCGCCATTATTTATATGGAGAGACCTTTCAGATCTATACCAAACACAAGTGTTTGAAACACATATTCACTCAAAAGGATCTCAACATGCGTAAGAGAAGGTGGATAGAACTTCTTAAGGACTATGATTGTGACATTTTGTACCATCCAGGTAAGGGCAACGTGGTAGCTGATGCACTCAACAGAAAAAGTGCAGGTATCTTAGCCCATTTGATAGTTTCAGAATGCAGGCAAATTGGGCCCATACAACAGGTTTGACTTCATGACTTAAGGAGAGTCACATGTTTGGGTCATCTGACCGAGCAGCCTGAGTTAATACAGAGAATAAGAAAAACTCAGTCAGCTAACCCCGCACTAGTAGCCCTCAAGAACGATGCAGAACAGGGAGTTAGCTCAGAATTTAGAGTCTCTGCCGATGGATTACTCCGATTCTAGGATAAGGTGTGTGTTCCAGGTGATAATGAGTTAAAGAGAGACATCATGACAGAGGCCCATAGCTCAAGGTTTGCCATGCATCCCGAAAGTACTAAAATGTATCAAAGCATGCGATCCTGATTTTGGTGGAATGGGATAAAGAGAGACATAGCTGACTTTATGTCTAAATGCTTGATATGTCAGCAGGTCAAGCAAGAACATCAACGCCCAGGTGAGTTATTTCAGCCATTACCGATCCCAGAATGGAAGTGGGAACATATCAACATGGACTCTATGATAAGGTTGCCTAAGGCACGCTCAGGACATGATGCCATCTGCGTAATTGTTGACCGGCTTACCAAGTCTTCCCACTTCTTTGCCATCAGGATGACTGATCCCTTGGACAAGTTGGCAATAATGTATATCCAAAAAATAGTCAGATTGCATGGAGTCCCAGTGACAGTGGTGTCCGACAGGGACCCCAGGTTCACTTCTTGATTTTGTAGTAGTTTTCAGCAAGCCATGGGAACGAAGTTATCCCTCAATACTGCCTTCCAACCTCAGAAAGGACAATCCGTACACTTGAGGATATGCAGCTTGTGTCCTTGACTCCGGGGACCATTGGAAGGACCATCTACCCCTGATAGAGTTTGCCTGCAACAACAGTTACCAAGCGAGTATTGGCATGGCTCCGTATGAGGCATTATCTGGGCGCCCATGCAGATTGCCGATTTGTTGGGAAGAAGTGGGCGATAGAAAATTATTCGGCCTAGAGCTGGTAGAAGAGACTACATCTAAGATAGTTAAGATCAAGAAAAACATTCAGACAGCTCAGAATAAGTAGAAGAGTTATGCAGACACCCGGAGGAGAGATTTAGCTTTTGAGAAAGGCGACAGGGTGTTCCTTAAGGTCACTCCTTTTAAAGGAATCAGTAGGTTCGACAAAAGGGAAAAACTGAACCCCCGATTTATTGTACCATTTGAAGTCTTAGACGGGATTGGTATTGCCACCTACAGGCTAGCACTGCCTCAAGAACTTTCTAAGATCCACAATGTGTTTCATGTGTCCATACTACGCAAGTACAACCCTCTCATGTCTTAGCCCACAAACCTCTTCCACTCCGGGAGGATTTATCCTATGAGGAAGTACCAGTCGGCATTACGGATCGAAAGAGCAGATTACTCTGCAACCAGGAGATATCCTTTGTGAAGGTCATATGGTAGAACCACACACCAAGGGAGGCCACGTGGGAGTTAGAATCAACCTTTAGAGTCTAGTACCTCTAGCTATTCGATCAAGAGTAAGAGGTAAATTTGAGGGACCAAATTTCTTTTAAGGAGGGGGAGAGTTGTAACACCCAACCTTTCTTTTTTTCTTTTAATTAATTATTATTATTTTTTATATAAATATAATTATTATTTATATATTTTAATTAAATTTATTTAATTTTAATTTGATTTAATAATAATAATAATAATAATAAGAGTAAAAATTGGTTAGAGATTTAATTGAAAATAATTTTGGGGAAAAAGGGTAAAAATTTGGGTTCTGGGGGTATTTTTGAAAAGAAAATTAGAAACCGGGGGTCAAAATACAATTTAAAAAAGTTATACCACGTCAACTGCCCGGTCAATAGCCCTGACCACTAGGACGTGCCAGGTGGCAGAGGTGTTGATGCAGAGGCCACGCGGGGGGAGCCTCGTGGGCGATTCGCATGCACACGATCGAAAGGTTGAGATCTGTTCCCCCGTGCACGAACGACCCAGATCAAAAATGCACACGGACGACCCAGATTGCATCGCACACGGACGGCCCAGATTGTATCTCAGACGGATGGCCCAAATTGAATCGCGATGAACGGTCCAGATTCACTCCCTATTTAATCACAATTGGACGGTCCAGATTAAAAGCGATGGATGGCCCAGATCAAAAGTGGATGGGTATAAATAACCCCATCCGCACCCAAACCGAAACTCTAGCCGCCAGAGCCCCTCGCCGGAGAAGACAGCCCAACCGCTGGGGAGCCAACCGCCACCACCTGCCGCTGTACAGGAGCAATTTTCGACCGCCAGACGAGGTAAAAATTTCCCCTCTTGCACAAAATTCAATTCTAAACCCACCCATGGCCAAATCGAAGTGAAAAAATTGGCTGATTGGCCAGAAAACGCCGCCGAAGGTCGGCGCCGCCGCCGCTGGGTGTTTCAGAAAATGCCTCCAATAAGGCCCTTCTTGATTCCCGTTCGATGTGATTTTTCCACCGTTGTGACCATCGTTTCTTTCTCTATAGGTTGACCGAAGCAAAACACCGAACCACAACATAAGTCAGAGGAGACGCCGCACTAGAGAGCCCCACCGCCGGTGAGTTTCGATTTTCTGCATTTTTTTGGCCCACCGAGGGCCCTATGTGTGTTTTCTCGCAAGTGCCGGTTCAAGTTCGGTTGAATTCAGCCCAAAACGGTCAAAAATAGCCAACCCGAGGTGGATCGCTGCTGCGAGCGGCGGCGCCATCATCGGAGTACGGCGAAGTTGCCGTGTCAGAATTCTGAAATTGGCTGAATAGGCCAATTTTTGGGTTATTTGGGACACTTGTAGGTACTGTAAGTGTGTTTCAGTTCCCGAAGAAAAATTCAGAGAACCTAGGGACCGCCCGTAAGCGCAGTAACCATCTAGTTTTTGGCGTCGAATCAAGTAAGGACCCCTCACCCTATTTCCTATCATGAAATTAAAGTTCAAATAAATAATAATATGGTTCTTTGTACAAATTAAATGAATGTGCTTGATTAATTACGGATTGCTAATGGAGCCCAAAATCAGACAATGTTTTCTGTCGATTACTATTGATTTATTGTACAGTCTGAAAGCATGATGATATCTGGTTTGTATATTGTATAATTTAAATGCGTGTATTACTGTCTTACTTGACTATTATTTGATTTTGAAAATCTAAGATATGATTGCATTGTTGGATGCACGTTACTTGTTTATGTATTTATGTTGATTTGGTGACGGAGACTAAGGACAAATAAGAATGGGATGTGATATGATAAATGAATAAGATGCCAGCCTCACTAGATATCCTGAGAGATGATTGACGGACCGGGTTCATAAGGAACCCTACCGTGAACGTTGTCTCATACAGGATGGGGTATGGAGACTTGATTATTTGGCGCTCATATCGGATGGGGTATGGGGACGGCCCGCGTCACCCTTATACCGGATAGGGTATTGAGGTTTAATGTCTTGGCACTCATACTGGACGGGGTATGGGGACGGCCCTAGAATTAAGATTGTTAAGAAAAATGGTTCACGTGTAGTGAGGACACCCCTATGGATCACCATGGATACTAGTAGGTTGGTAAAATGAGAAGTGGTGATGATCAATTATCGTTAATAAATACAAATTCATGATATGTTCTATGTTACTGATTATGCATGAAATTGTGATTCGTTTGATATTATTGCTTTTATAAATTGTTTCCATAAATTCCACAGTGGTAAGTGAACGGTAAATGATTTCATTTATGATAAATGAATCTATTTAAATCTACTGCTCCATTGGTTGTTTTAATTTTCTACCAATCTTTATTTTTGTGACGGCGATATAGTGTGATGTCGTTACTGGGTTAGTGTAGCTCACCCCTTATTTAACCATTTCAGATCAGGAGGACCCGGTTCCCGAGACTGATCTGCAAGAAGGCTACGAGTAGATGCTAGATACTTTATAGTTTCCTTTATTTTTTTTCCATTTTTCGTATTTTTTTTAGAGAATTTGTTCTGTAATGTTTGTTAGTACTTTTTAGTTATCGTGTAAGGGGATGTTATCCTTAACCTTTATTTCACTTTCGCACTAATTATTATATGCATTTCTTTTTAAATTTTTGGGGTCGTTAATGTAAAAGTTGTAGTTACTCCAATTATCGGAGGATTAAAAATGGATGGTATAATGATCATAGATCATAAGGAACTACACATCTTAAACATTAAAGGAAAAAGATCAACGAATTATAGGTAGAAGAAGAAGAAGTTCTATCAAATAATAAGATAAAAGATAATGCCAAGAAAATGTTAGTTGATAATACAGTGGAAGAACATAAAAATAAAAATGAAAATATCAAACCACTCGAACTTAGAATCTGTCTCTATCACTTGCATGAAAGTTTGGATAGAGAAGAAGTGTAGTGGGAGATTGGTAAACTGTGGACATATATGAAGGGGTGTTGGCAATTTAATTTTGTTATAATTGCTGAAAGAATAAATTTAATAATAAAACAAACGCTCAAAATTTTACTTATGAAAAAACATAAATTTTACAATGCTCGCAAGAAAATTTCACACCTAAATCCATTATGCATTAACTTGTTGAAGCTAACAAATCTTACTCAACCTTTTCACGTCACACTCTGATATCTTTTTTCTCTTCTACCTAAGCTCTATATATAGGCACTAAAGATACCCTATAGTCTTTTCCTTCTTTATTTTTGATTAATTCCTTCTTAATTTTTCTAATTTGATTAATTACAGTTTAATTTCCCAAAAACATTAAATCCAACCCAATTTTCTAAAAATATCAAATGAAACTTAATTTTTCAACAAAATTAAATCAAGTTCACTTTACCAACATCCTCCTTTAGACTTGATTTAATTATCTGTAGCATTTTCTTTAACTTGATAAATATATATGCGTCATTCACTACCTTTTTTTCTTCTTCTTCTTTTTCTTCCTTTATCTGAATGCTCTAGGTTCTTTCTTATTTTCTATTTTTATACTTTCCATCACCATCTTTTTCCACCACACTTTTATGTTAAAGAAAATGAATTAAATATTCCAACATAGGAATAAGAATTAAATTTTCTTACTTTCTTTTTTCTTGTTCTTTTTAGTTTAATAAAAATGAAATTTTTATCTCTTTCAATCTCAGCGAATATAGGAAAAAAAGTAAATATAATAATATTAGTAAACTGAATCAAGGTCTCCTTTTATTAATTCATTAATGTAAATCAGCAATATTACACTAGGAGAAGTGGAAAGAACTACGGTAAAAATTAATTAAAGACTTTTTTCACAATTTTATATTCTATCATCTTTTCTTTTCTTCCCTCTAAAGATGAGACATTTTATGCTTCTTATTCTGTATTGCTGAGTATCTTAATTATGACTATAAAAATATATATAACTATAATAATTAAGTAATATAATATCTACATAAACATAACACTACAACAGCTAATAAAAATACTATTTTCAATTATTAAATATTAAATAGGATGTTATTTTTTTAAAAATAAAATTCCATAAATAACATTTAATACTTAATACACAAATATATTAAATTAATTATGTAACACCCATTAATTTTATTATTATTATTATTATTATTATTAATTTTTAATTTATTTTATTTAGTTTATTTTGTAATTATTAAAATTTTAATTGATTTATTTAATTTAATTTAATTTAATTTAATAAAAATAAAAATAATAATAATGATAAAATTGGGTAAAAATATTATTTGGATTTAATTGAAATTGATTTTGGGAAAAAGGGATGAAAATTTAGATTATGGGGGTATTTTTAAAAAGAAAATCAGAAACCGGGGGTCAAAACGTAATTTAGAAAAGTTGTACCACGTCAGCACTACATCAGCAGCCACGTCAGCGGCCCGGTCAGCAGCCCCAGCCAACCAGGACGCGCCGCGTGGCAAGGACACGCTGGCCAGGGGACGGGCCACGGGGGCGATCCGCGTGCGCGCGATCGGACGGCCCAGATCCGTTCCCGCGCACACGGACGGCCCAGATCAAACGTGCGCACGGATGGCCCAGATTCACGCGCACGGATGGCCCAGATTCACGTGCACGGACGACCCAGATTCAATTAGGCACGGACGGCCTAGATTGCATCGTGATGAATGGCCCATATTTAATCCCAATTAAATCGTGATCGAACGGCCCAGATTCAATCTTGATGGACGGTCAAGATTAAAAGGCGAAGGGTATAAATACCCCCACCCACACCTGACCAAAGAAACCCAAGCCGCTAGTGCTCGCCGGAGAAGAAGAACCAGTCGCCGGAAGAGCCGGCCGCCGCCACCCGCCGCTGCATCGGGGAAGTTTCTGACCGTTGATCGAGGTAATTTTTCTCCCCCTTGCTCGTTTTTCGACGCTGAGTCTGCCTATGCCAAACCGGAGCCAAACCACCGGCCAAACAGTCGAAAAACTCAGCCGAAACCCAGCGGCGCTGCCGCACCCCTCCTCGATTTTTGCCTCCGATGAGGCCCTTCCCGGCCTCCGTTCGATGCAAATTTTATACCACTGTGATCACCGTTCTTTTCTCTACAGGTTGATCAGAGCCAAATATCAAAATGCGACTCACGCCGGAGGAGCCGCCGCACCCGAGAGCACCGCCGCCAGTAAGTTTCGGTTTTTCTTGATTTCTTGGCCCACCGAGGGCCCTAGGGTTGTTCTATCACAGGGACCGATGCAAGCGTGGCTGAATTCGGCCGAAAACGGCCAACCCAAGGTGAATCGCCACTGCTTGCGGCGGGGCCGTCGCTGGAGCACGGCGGAGCCGCCGTGCTGGAATTGCGATATTGGCCGAAAGGGGCCCTGGGTCTAATTTGGAATTTTTTGGGACACGTGCAGGTACCAATAGTGCATTTCAGTTCCCCGAAAAAAATTTAGGAAAAATTAGGGACAGCCTGTAGGCGCACTGTAGAGCCGTATTCAAACCCCGAAACAAGTAAGGATCCCTCACCCTATTTCCTATCACGGTATTAAAGTTTAATAAATGATAAAACGATATTTCATGAATCAATAGATGTGTGAAATTGTTTAAGGTCGCTAATGGAGCCCGAATCTGGTGTGTTTGTCGGTCAGCTGTTGTTTGGCCTATTTTACAGTTTTAAATGCAGTATGAGGTCTGATGTTTTCATTTCATAGTTTCGTGTGCATATATCACTGTTTTATTGATTATGGGTTGAATGACTGAGAACCCGATGTTGTGTGTTGTCTTGTTTGGCATAAATTACTGGTTTGCTGGTTTGTGTGTGATTTCATGATGCTGACTGAGGAAAAAGGGAATAAAAGGTTATGTAAATTGATAGTTGTATAATGTGGTCAGCCTGACTAGATATCCTAGGAGATGGTGGACGGACCGGGTCCGTAGGGAACCCTACCGAGATTGTGGTCTCTCATACCAGACGGGGTATGGAGACCTTATGTGTTTGGCGCCCATACCGGACGGGGTATGGGGACAGCCCGTTTCACCCTCATACCGGACAGGGCATTGAGGTTTATGGTTTTGGCACCCATACCGAACGGGGTATGGGGGCGGCCCTAGAATCTGATTACAAATGTTAAGGGTTCACGGGTAGCGGGACCCCTATGGATCCCCATGGATACTAGTAGGCTGGTAAATGAGGAAAATATGTTGTGTAATGATTGAAATGCAAAGGCGTGGTAAGTATTCTGTTATACAGTTCATATGATTTCATGATGATGATAATGTTATTGCTTTCGTATGTTGTTTTATGAACTTCACCGAGGTAAGTGGATAGTAAAGGATTTTATTATTGATAAAAGAATTTGTTATAAATTATGCTCCATTGGTCTTTTTGTGTTTTCTACCCACCTTTACCTCTGTGGCGGTGAGATAGTGTGATGTCTTTACTGAGCTGGTGTAGCTCATTCCTTATTTAACCATTTCAGATCAGGAAGACATTGTTCCTGAGCCCGTTCCGCAGGAAGACGACGAAGGGGACGCCTAAAGACTCCGTAGTTATATTTATAGTTTTTATTTTCGAGTTTCTCTCTTAGTTAGTTTGAAATTTCATATTTTGAGTACGTTTTGGTTATTGTGTAAGGGATGTTAGTCAAAATTTTTATCACGCTTCCGCATTTGACATTTTTAATATATATATTTTATTTAAATTTCTGGGGCCGTTACAAATTAAATCCAAAGCCTTTCATTATATTAATATTTATGACATTACTTGAACATTTAGTATAAAAATATTTATCATTAAAAGTGACAAGAAAATGATCTTTTTAAAAAATTTAATGGATTATATCTTGTTACTAGAATCATATAGAGTAGACAAGAATTTTTTTGCTTCAAATTTCATATTTTCTGAATGTTTGTTATAATAACATAAATATGATTGTTTTCGTGCCATATGTGAATATTCTATTATATACTATATACATAAAAGTTGTGTAGAATTATATATTTTGAAGGAAAATAATTTTAAAATTTTGAATGTAAAGTTTAGTAAAAGTTTGAATCGATTTTTCAAAAGCTATACATTGAAATTTCTAACTTGAAAATTATCAAAAGCAAATTTCAATTTTGATTGATATCAAAGCACTTTGCATCTTACTCGTTTGGTTGCAAAAATAGTTTTGAAACTCAAAAACCATAACTAAAAATTATGCCAAAAGACTCTAAATTAAAAATAGAAGACTTTGGTTAGATTTAGGATAAGAAAGATAATTCTGAAAGAATCTAAGTTTGAACTGAAGTAAAGATGAATGCAACGCGTAGTTAGAATTCTCAAAGTTTATAGTCAAAGTTCCAGACCAAAAAGGTAAACAGAAACTGCCATAACTTTTTGGAACCAGTATTCGTAATTGATTAAGATGACAAGAAAAAATCCAAAATATCATATTTGAGTACATAATAAATTAGTCTATTATGTTAGACTCAAATTTCGAAAATGCCTCAAAATTTCTTAAAAAACTACAAGTTGAGGAGGGAAAGACCTTGATTATCTAGTAGATTATAACAGACATCAGAGAACTCTGATAAGCTCTCAAGGTAGGATCCATATATATATATATATATGTAACCCTCAGAAGCTTGAGAACCTAGTGATCATCCACCAAATCTAGGTTACTGAGGCTATTTCAATGGTTGGAATTCTAAGAAATTGCAAGCGGTCATGGATCTCATCCCATAGAGCACTTTCTTCATGATAACAAATAATCGTGTGCTCTTGTTATAGAACAAGTTAGATGGCATTAGTCCACTCATAGTCAATCCCTTCAACCAAGTATTCACTCATTACCTTCGTCCCTCTTTTGACTTCTGATCTTGTTCATATGAGCATTCAACAATTTGTGTAGATTATCCTTTAGCTACAGGATATAAAGATTTTAAATTGCTAGGCATGGAAGAAGTTAGAAGTTAGTCTAACCATACACTTGCAACAAGAGATGACAAAAATGAAGAGAAACTTCTGAAAGTGAATATGTCGATGATTAGCCATTTTGACATGATTGTTTAGGTGCTTAGCTCAGGAGAAATCAAGAATATCAGTGTATTGATTGATACGTGCACTTAGATAATCTCAGTGTATTAAGGATAATTTACAAAAATATTTTTGTTTATTTTATTAGAAGAATAATCTTCATATTAACATTTCATTAACTTTACTATATCAATTTTGATGCGCAGAGTCAACAAGTGAAATAATTCAACAATCATCTAATATGATTATCCAATTATTAAATTTTTTAATACATAGTTAACACATTAATAACTAAGAGATTATTTTCCTAATTAAAAAAAACATAAAAGAGATTTTGTAATTGTATTTAACTTAAGAGTGTCAAAGATCAAGGTAATGTGGCACAATGGCTTGAACTAGCAAGTTTGTCTTCTATGTTTTTGTTAAATGGTAAGTCAGACCAATATCTAGTAGAAACTGTGATATCCCAAGTGCTAATTAAGGCAAATGTGTGTCAAATACAGTTTCATAATAATGACTATATGATAAAATTTGTGCAACAGAATAAAATTATTACAAATCCCTTACAAATACATATGAGTTCCAATACATGCATATTTTGAGGATAGAAGTAACTGCAAAATACAAAACAAAACATAAGGGCCACTTCTTTCACTATGCTATTGGATTCATCAGAGTACAGGAATAGTCATGCACTTAGACTTCTGGATCCACGGGATCTTATAGACTTCTAAGGGCAGGTTAGCGTGCGGTTCCTCACTTTCTTCCTCATATAGAGGGCATGGAAAGAGTGAGTTTCATATGCTCAGTAAGGAAAATAATATTAAATTAACATCATAAGGTTTCAAAGGTGAATTATTTTAGCTTACAAGCTTACCATTTGGCCACCTCGTAGACCGATCTTACATTATGAAAATAATTTATTTATTAATAAAATAGTACATTAATATGAATAAATCAAACATACATCATGCTAGGTAATAAAAAAAATGAAATAAATCATGAAATACTCAAATTTTTGTTTCATGTTTCGCGAAGTCGTTACAACTTCCATCTTTGAAGGCAAATATAGATTTAAAACTACCCGAGTGGAATGACCAGATCAGATACAGATATAACAATTTGCTCAGACCCATTTTTGGCTTTCCATACCATGGTATGATCTATGACCATGGTCGTACTAGCCACAGTGGCCCTAACAGATATCTACAGTCATAACATTACTCACAAGTGATCCTTACAGATAGTGTGATACCACTCTCGTCAGAGGGTACGCCATCATCAACTGGGAACAGTTCTCTTACGTCTTTCCAAACTAGATAGGGGAGGGAAAAATGGATACCCTGAAGGGCAAGGGGACCAAATACCCCTCAAAGATAAAAAACCTAACGAGACAATTGATGTAACATACATGTCAATACAGATACATTTTTTACCATACAGGCTTTATTCCACTTTTCTTTTTTTTTTCTTTTATACTTTTTACTATTATCGATTATGTATTATATTTATTATATGAAAATTCATCAAGTGTCTACAATTCACATAGCATGCTTGAAAATAAGAACAATTCGACTCATCTGAATGCAGATGCATACAAAACATGCGAACTCACAATCATATTAAATTAGCTTATCTAAAAATACTTCTTAAGATATCGAAAGAAATACTAGATTTCTTACCAAAATCTCGATGTTTTCTCCTTCACCATTCTCCTTTCTTTCTTTTCTTCTCTCACTAGACTTCTATCTCTCTCTCTTTTGCTAAATCTTTAAAAAATGGAAGAATGGAAGTGTGGAGAGGAAGGGAAGGGGAAGGGCAATTTATAGAGTTTGGGAACAATTAGATTTGCGTCAAATGGTGAAATTTGGTGAAGAGAGAGGAGAAAACGATGTTCAACATGAAAAACAAAGGAGCAGGGCCTCCTTCAATGGTGGTGGTGGTGTGCTACCCAAGGCAGTGGCAGCGCGCTGCCTGAGGTGGAAGTACATCGGTTGGTGCGCCATAGGCTAGCTTGCAGGCGCACAGGCCTCCTGCCACCCGCACAGGGTCAAGGTGCACTGGGCACCGCACGTAGGCTAATTGCGTGAAGGTCTAAGGTGCACAGGGCCTATCCATGTAGGCTTATTGTGCGGATGGTGCGCGTACAATGTGCAGGGCCTGTCTGCGTGCAAGTGATGCACGGACGGCCTGTTTGCGAGCGACAGGACACATGTAGGTCCTAACCCTGTGTCGTACACATATAAGGTTCGTGTGCGCTGTGCGCATGTCTTGTGCGTGTAAATGGGATGTGCACACATGCACGTGCGCACAGTGCCCAGCTCCTGCTTGGGCAACTTGTCTCCCTACGAGATTTTCTTCTCGATTCACTTTTTTTTTAATTTTTCTCATTTTTTTATAATTAATTTAAATAAGCTAAATAAAAATTAAATAAAATTAAATAAAAAATTAAATAAAAATTAACCAGATTTACGAGCAGAGTAAATTAATTTTAACATGGCCAAAGGCCCGAATAAATAGTGTTTCTAAATCATTTAAGCATAGTGATGGGTGGGGTGTTACAAAAACACTTGTGTTAACCTGAGGAACATTAATTGCAAGGTCAAAGTTGATGGGGCAAAGAGACTTACGCTTTTAATTAGTACAAAACTCATCAAGACCTTCTATAGTCTTAACTAATACATGGCTTGCTCCATCAGGTCGCATATTATGGTACCTTGCCATTTCAACATGGTCAGTATCTCCATCTTTTGTGTTGAATAAAGTATGATGTACTTATAGTAAGTATATCACATTTTGAGATGACATAAGGCACAGATGATTAGGAAACCACTCCCTAAATTCCCAAGATATCTCAAACTGCAATATCCAATGCCATGTATCAAAGATATGATTGAAAATGTGACCGAACACGTAAAATAATATTTCTCTCTCATGATAGAGTTCATCTTTAAATTCAGTATATTATAGGAAGAAACTTAACGAAATAAATCTGAATGGCTTATCAAACTTCTTTTAAAGGAAAAAGAAAGATAATATTAAAGAACACCAAAGAGGTGGGACCCATTTACAAAAGCTACCAAAAAAAAGGAAACTAGAAGTTACACAAGAGCCTCAGCTAAAAAAAGCAACTAGCTCCCCTAAGAATTTATCAAGGATGGAATGATAAAGGAATTGTTACATCTCAAATGTTAATTAAGGCATAAGGGTGCCAGATACATAAATAGATTACGAATGCATGATAAATAATTGTATGCAGCGAAACAAATTATTACAAATCTATTACAAAAATATATATGAGTTCTAATTACACATATATAACTGAGATCAGAAGTGCCAACAAAATATAAAATATCAAAATACAAAAAGGAACACTTTTTTCACTACGTGAATGGGCTCATCAGAGTGCGGGACACATCATGCACTCAAGGTTTGTGGTTCCACGGGATCCTCATAGACCTTAGGGATCACCTTAGTCATCGGTATATTTCTATCACTACTCTCTTGCTTGCTAGAGTTGAGCAATGTAGTGATACATTTCATAAATTTATAGATAAATAAATTTGAAAAGAAAATTAAAGAGAAACAACTTATTGATATGCATCATCTTTCTGAAAGTTTAGATAAAAAAATTCAGTGAGAGAATAATGAACTGTGGAGAGATATGAAGGAGAAACAAAACTTAAAATATTAGAAATATGGAGAACAAGTTGACCAAAAGAAAAAGAAATCATAGTAGGTTCTCTCCTCTCGTCCTCGCACTCTATCTTAACCTATTTCTCTGTAGTTTCCCTATTGCTCTTTGTGCAAGCACAATAAAACTATCATTTTACGGGACTATAGGTTGAAATTCTTACATAATATGACTGATCTTTTTAGCATTAATTTATGATGATTATGATTTGACATTACTTTTCTATTTTATTATTAAAAATATTTTTGAATAAATTTTTCACATTAAAAGTAAATTATTCTGTAATGTTGCATGTATATGACCTTTTAAAAGTTGTGATTTCATAAATAAGATTTTTTATTTATAAGAAATACAAAGAAAATAGGGAAAAAACTAAATACAATTATGGCAATATATATAAGTCAAAGTCAATTAATTTTTTTAAAATAATAATTTTAAATTTAAAAAAAATAAAAAAGAAACATAAAGATAAAACAGACTAGAAATTATTTTTATTTTAATTAAGCAAATGATTTATATACATCGACTTTTCCAAAAGATAGTGCGTTGGACTTCTCATCCTTTATCTCTTTTATTTTCTTTTCAAATTTATCCATCAATTAATTTACGAAATATATAACTACATGCCTAAACTCTAGCAAGCAACAGAGACGGATTCTGATCTTTTCTTTTCCATTTGTCTATTTTTTGTTTGGATTATCACTTGACATTTCCTCATCACCATCTTCATTCTTATTACTAGACGATCTTTCTTATATTTCTCCCTACAATTTGCTAACCTCTCTCTTCTAGTGTTTACTATTTGCAGGTTCCTTATGATCTATGATCATCATACCCTCCATTTTTAATCCCCCAATAATTGCAGTAACTGTAACTTTGACCTTATTCGGGACTCTGTCAATCTGATTCTTGCCTCTTTTTTGCAGGTTTTAAGATTCAAGTCTTTAGAATCCTCTTCCAACCATTCTTGGAAATTTAGATAATCATTTCTTCTATTCTTTCCTCTTCAATATTTAAATTCCCAAGAATGGTTAGAAGAGGATGCCAAAGACTTAGATCTCAAAACCTACACAAAAGATAACAAGAATTAGATTAATAGAGTCCTTAATAAAGTAAAAGTTGGTGTTATTGCAATTATCGAGGGATTAAAAATGGAGGGTATAATGATCATAGATGATTAAGAACCTGTTACTCTTAAATATTAGAGGAAAAAGATCAGCGAATTACAAGCAGAAGAAAAAGAGGGTCCGTCAAGTAATAAGAACAAAGATAATGCCGAGAAAATGTTTGTTGATATTACAGAGGAAGAAAAGAAAAATAAAAACAAAAATATCAATCCACTCAAACTTAGAATCAATCTCTTTCGTTTGCATGAAAGTTTGGACAATGAAGAAATGGAGTGGGAGATTGATAAACTGTGGACATATATGAAGGGATGTTGGCAATTTAATTTTGTTATAATTGCCAAGAAAATAAATTTGATAATCAAATAAATACTTGAAATTTTATTAATGACAAACACAAATTTTACAATGCTCGCAAGACAATTTCACACCTAAATCCGTTGTGCATTAACTTGTTGAAGCTAACAAATCTTACTCAACATTTTCACCTCACACTTCGATATGTCTTTTCTCTTATACCTAAGCTCTATATATAGGCACCAAAGTTACCCAATAGCATTTTCCTTCTTTATTGTTGATTAACTCCTGCTTAATTTTTCCAATAAGATTATTTACAATTTAATTTCCCAACAAAATTAAATCCAACTCAATTTTCTAACAACATTAAATCAAACTTAATCTTCCAACAAAATTAAATCAAGTTTACTTTTTCAACATTTTTCTTTAAACTTGATTTAACTATTTGTAGTATTTTCTTTAACTTGATAAATATATATGCTTCATTCACTGCCATTTTTTCTTCTTTTTCTTTTCCTTTGTCTAAATGCTCTAGATTTTTCTTCTTCTTCTCTATTTTTGTACTTTTCATCACCATCTTTGCCATCACACTTTTATGTTTAAGAAAATGAATTAAATATTCCAACATAGGAATAAAATTAAATTTTCTCACTTTTTTTTTCTTGTTCTTTTCAGTTTAATATAAATGAAATTTTTATCTCTTTCAATCTGAGCAAAAATATCGTATAATTAGTTAGTGAATGATACTATGTCCAACAATCAAAATTGATATTATTTTTTTTAAAATTTTATTAATTAAGATATTCTTGGACCAATTTTTTAATTTTCTTTTAATTTTTCATTTTATATTTCTTAAAAATAACTAATATATAGAACAATAATATAAAGAAAAGAAAAAAACGTAAATATAATAATATCAATAAACTGAATCAATTTCTTTTTTTATTAATTCATTAATATAAATCAGCAATATTGCACTAGGAGAAGTGGAAAGAAATACTGTAAAAATTAATTAAAGACTTTTTCCACAATTTTTTATTCTATAATCTTTTCTTTTCTTCCCTCTAAAGATATGATTTTTTATGCTTCTTATTCTGTACTACTTAGTATTTTAATTATGACTATAAGAATATATATATATAACTATAGTAATTAAGTAATATTATATTTACACATACATAACACTATAATAGTCAATAAAAATACTATTTTTAAATATTAAATATTAAATAGATATTATTTTTTAAAAAATAAAATACCAAAAATAACGGTTAAGTACTTAATACACAAATATATTAAATTAATTAAATCAAAAGCCTTTCATTATATCAATATTTATGATATTACATGAACATTTACTAAGAAAAAATATATTATTAAAAGTGAAAGTAAAGGATCTTTTTTAAAAATTTCGTGGATTATATCCTCTCACTAGAATCATATAGAGTAAACAAGAATTTTTTTGCTTCAAATTTCATATTTTCTGAATGTTTATTATAATTGCATAGATATGATTATTTTTGTGCTATATGTGAATATTCTATTATATACTATATACATGAAATTTGTGTATAATTATACATTTTGAATGAAAATTATTTTAAAACTTTAAATGTAAATTTTAGTAAAAATTTGAATCGATTTTTCAAAACCTATACATTGAAATTTCTAACTTGAAAATTATCAAAAACAAATTTTAGTTTTGACTGATGTCAAAGTACTTTGCATCTTACTCATTTGGTTATAAAAATAGTTTTGAAACTCATAAACAATAACAAAAGATTGGGTCAAAAGACTCTAAATTAAAAATATAAAACTGTTGGCTAGGTCTAAGATAAGAAAAATAGTTCTAAAAGAATCTAAGTTTGAATTAAAGTAAAGATGAATGTAATGCACAATCAGAATTCTCAAAGTTTATAGTCGAAGTTTTGGATTGAAAAGGTAAATAGAAACCGCCACAACTTTTTTGAGCTAGTGTACGTAATTGATTAAGAAGACAAGAGACAATCCAATTTGAGCATGGAATAAATTAGTTTCTTTTATCAGACTCAGAGGTAAAAAATGCCTCCAAATTTCTTAGGAAACCAGAAGTTGAGAAAGGGATAACCTTGATTATCTAGTAAATTGTAGCAGACAACAGAGAACTCTAATCAGCTTGCAGGATAAGATATATATATATATATATAACCCTTGGAAGCATGAGAACTTGGTGATCATCCAGGAAATCTAGGTTACTGAGGCTATTTTAATGGGTGGGATTCCAACAAATTATGAGCGATCATGAATCTCATCCCATAAACTGCTTTCTTCATGACAATAAGGAATTGTGGGCTCTTGTATAAAATGAGTTAAATGGCATTAGTCCACTCATAGTCGATCCCTTCAACCAAGTGTTCATTTGTTATCTTCGTCCCTCTTTTGACCTCTTATCTTGTTCATTTGAGCATTCAACAGTTTGTACACCCTATCCTTTAGCTGTGTGATACGATGATTTTAAATTACTCGGCGTGGAAGAAGTTAGAAGTTAGTCTAACCATACGCTTACAACAAAAGATGACAAAAAAGAAAAAGGACCCTCTAGTAATTAAAATGAAGATGGCGATGAGGAAATGTCAAGTGATAATCCAAAGGAAAAAGAGACAAATGAAAAAGAAAACATCGAAATCCGTTTCTGTCACTTACTAGAGTTTAGGAGTGTAGTTATATATTTCATAAATTAATTAATGGATAAATTTGAAAAGAAAATTAAAGAGATACATGATGAGAAGTCCAACGCACTATCTTTCAGGAAAGTCGATGTACATAAAAGAAATAAAGTGGGAGATTGATGAACTATGGAGAGATATAAAAGGGAAAGAAGACATGAAAGAGAAGAATTGAATTTTCTTGTTTACTTTTTTCCTAGTTCATTTCAGTTTAAATAGTTTTTAGAGCAATATAGATTCACGCTTTAGCCACTTCATCTGAAGAAGGGCTTACAATTTAGCAATCAACATAAATGTAAAAAGAAAGAGAAAATCATA
Organism: Carica papaya; assembly: GCF_000150535.2. Next base: position 106,862 of record NW_019014549.1, read on the forward strand.
CATCAAGCCCTGTATACCAAGACAGAGAAAAGAAAATAGAAAATAGTTGTTTTGAGAACAACAATTAATTTTTTTTGGGTAAAAATATTTCATTAACTTCATCAATATTATTTATATACGCACAAAAAATAATACAAATTTATAATATTAATCACTATTTAGTTTAATTATTGGTATGTTCTTTCTTCTATAAGAGATTGTGGGATCCAATCGATATATGTTTTTTTATGTGTCATTATTTAAAGGTTATTTATATAATGTTAGTGTATGTAATCAATGTTAGTGTGATACCTTGAAAATATTTTTGAGTTAATTTCTTATATATGATATATTTAATTTAGCTTCACATGTGTTTGAAAATATATAATTAAGCTAAGAACATAGTATAGAGTCAAATAGAAAAAGGATAGATTAGGATGAAGGAGCTGGAATAAGTATGAAGAGGCATGAGAAAATGTGGAAATATTTTAAATGAAGTGGTATAATGAAAAGTGATAACTACTAGATAAAATGACATAACGAAAAATGACAACTTTTATATGAAGTGACATGTAAAAAGTGGTAACTTTTTAGATGAAGTGACATGTGAAAGGTCTTTTAGATAAAACGGCCTGTGAAAAGTGGTAACCTTTTAGATGAAGTGGCATGTTAAAAGGCCTTTTAGGTAAAACGATAAGTGAAGAGTGGTTACCTTTTAAGTGAAGTGACATGATGAAAAGTGACAACTTTTAGATAAGATAGTAAGACAGAATGGTGGCAACTTTTTCCTAATGGCTTCCCACTCCTATAAATAGGGGATAGGAGAAGGGAGGAAGAGATATTCTGAATGAGAAAAAAATAATAAGAAGCATAAAGGTGAAAGGAAGAAGAAGGAGTACAAAGTGTGTGATATTTGAGAGTATTTTGAGTTTTAGATAAAAACTTTAGCGAAACTCTACTAAATTTGTGAGAGCAGAGAAAGAGGAAGAGAAGAAGAATGAGGCTCACGATGAAAAGAAAACTATAAACCGTTAGAAATGTAAGCTTTTTCTTAAGTTTTAAAGTTCTATTTCTCTTTGATTTTTGGGATTAGTTTTTGAGCATTGTGTTGGATATTTTTGAGTCAAGAAAGTGACCAAAAATCATCTCAAAACTCTGTCAAATTTTTTAGCGGAAAAAGTCATAAATAAAGCTGGAACTCTATGGGAATTAAGACTACAACTACTGAAGACCTAAGGTAAGTGGATATTATGAATTCATAGCCTATATAATTTTGAAGTATTTTCAGTATAAAAATGTGCACATGTTTAATTTGTCTTTCGTATTTGTTAAGTAAGTATTTGTTAAAGTTTTACTTCGTTATAAATGTTATTTTACTTTCTGTTATCGAAATGTGATTTTGATATGTATGCATCACTAATAATGGAAAGAAGTTATCCGAAAGCACCTACATTATGCTAGGCTTCAATCTGGCCAGACATAACTGTTCCATGTTCGGATGCATTAGCAAAGTGATAAGTGTGTACCCATACATAACCATTCTGTGTTCGAGTGTATGGGGGAAATAGTCTGATCTGCATGCCCTAACAGTTCGTTGTTCGGGGGGTAGCAGTGTTTTAAGGCACTCATGTATGTTGTTCCATGTTCAGGTATATAAAGAACCAGCGATAAGTATCTATGCCTATGCATAATGTATAGTAACTGATTAATCCTCCATAATAGTGATGAAGCATATAATATGCATCTGCTTTAAGATTTGTGCTTTCGTATTTCGATTCATATCTATTTTGGAAAGATTATATGATATATGTTCTGTTGTGTGTAAAGAAACTATATATTGCATGTACTATGTTGTGATTTCATAATATTGCTTATTGGGATATTTTATCTCATCCCTCCTATCGCCCTCCAGATACAGAAGATACCACTGCAGAGTGAGTAGTTATATGGAGGAAATTTTTGAAGCCTAGACTCTGATATTATGGTTACTATTTCGTATCTTTATTTAGTAATATAAGTAAGAAAATTTAGAGTCTCGTACATATGTTTATATTTTATATTTAAGGGATGTAACGCTTCTGCGACTCTTTTATTATTAATAAAGTTAAGTTATTTTGCTTAACTCAAGTCTATATGATTTAAAGAAATATGTTCTGATCATTACCCTAAAGGACGGAGTATGTTTGTGACAGTTACATGTGTGATAATTTGAAAATACCCCTGGATTAATTTTTTATGTTTGATATATTTAATTTATTCGTTATATGTGTTTAGAAATATATAAAATTATTAAGGACATAGTTTAAAGTCAAACAAAAAAAAGGATGGATAAGGATGAAGGAGCTAGAATAAGCATAGAGAGGCATAGAAAAAGGTGAAAACCTTTTAAATGAAGTGGTATAATAAAAAATGGTAACTATTAGATAAAATGACATAACAAAAAGTAGAAATTTTTATATTAAGTGACATATGAAAAGTGGTAACTTTTAGATGAAGTGATATCACAGAGAGTGCAACTTTTAGATGAAGTGGCATGTGAATAATGGTAACCTTTTGGATGAAGTGACATGTGAAAAGTGATAACCTTCTTGATGAAATGACATGTAAAAAGTAGTAACCTTTTAGATGAAATGACATGATGAAAGGTGATAACTTTTGGATAAAGTTGTATGATGGAATGGTATCAACCTTTCTCTCATGGATCGCCATTCTTATAAATAGGGGATGGGTCAAGGGAGGAAGAGACATTCCAGAGGAGAGAAAAATAGTGAGAAGCATAGAAGTGAAGAAAGAAGAGGGAGTACGAAGTGTGTGATTTTTTAGAGTATTTTGAAATTTTAGATAAAAGCCTTGGGAAAAACTCTGCTAAATTTGTTAGAGCAAAGAAAGAGGAAGAGAAGAGGAAGAAGGCTCACGATCAAAAGGAGTTATAAACTATTAGAAAGGTAAGCTTTTTCTTAAATTTTGAAGTTTGGTTTCTCTTTGACTTTTGAGATTAGTTTTTGAGTATTGTGTTGGATATTTTTGCATTAAGAAAATGACTAACAATCATCCTAAAACTCTGCCAGATTTTTGAAAGAAAAAGGTCATAAATAAAGTAGGAATTCTATCAGAATTAAGATTACAATTGCTAAGGACCTAAAGTAAATGGATATTATGGATTCATTATCCTAAGTGGTTTTGAAGTATTTTATGTATTTTCAGTATAAAAAGGTGAAAGTATTCGAATTGTCTTTCGTATTTATTAAGTAAGTGTTTGTTAAAGTTTTACTTTGATATAAGTGTTATTTTGTTTTATGTTTTCGAAATATGATTTTCATATGTGTGCATCACTCATTATGGAAAGAAGTTGTTCCGAAAAAACCTGCATTATGCTAGACATCAATGTGGCCATACATAATTGTTCTGTATTCGGGCGTATTAGTAAGTGATAGT
>NW_019014549.1:129742-145257 GCF_000150535.2 Carica papaya
TATATATCATACCATCTTATATTTAATCACCTTCTCACATTTCAGTAACTGATCTCAAGAATTATATCATTTAAATCACATGCAAATTATCAAGTTCTTATATGATCATATTGCATTATCAAGTAAAATTTACTTCATTTAGATATTTAAAAATTATCATGCAAATCATAAATTAAAACTTCATAAGTTGACTCTATAAATGTTCCTTAGGATGTTTAAAAATAAATACTAAATTTCTTACTGAAACCTTGAAGTTTGCTACATCTTTTCTTCTTCTTCTCCTCTCTCTCTCTTTAGATCACTCCTTCTCTCTCTAGATCACTCCCTTTCTCTATAAGCTCTTAGAGGATGAAAGAATGGAATGGAAGTGATGTGGAAATGGTGAAGGGAGGGTCCTTGTTTATAGAAAATGGGGACTATTATATTTACACCAAGTGGCAAAACATGGTGAGGAGAGAGAAAGTCAACGGGAAAAGAAGTGATGTGATGATTGAAGAATGTGACTAACGAACGAATGGCATGACATGATGGTGCCACAAAAAATGGAGGCATGCCATCCAAATAATGGTGGCACATCATCCAAGCAACAACGGCACACCGCCCAAGCTGGTGGCGACTCATCACCCAACTAGTGACGCACATTGCCCAAGGTAGCACACAGTGCCCAAGGGGGCAATGCGCACTGCTCGAGGTAGTAGCACGCAGCCCCAGTCGGCCGCATGCTGCAAGCCTTACCGTGTGTCTTCCCGTAGGATTTCTGCCTTTTCTCCATCTTTTTCTCCTAAAAATTTATTTTTTAAATAATAAAAACAAAATAAATTTTTTCTACAATGAACTAAAAATAAAAATTTAAGAATTATTTAAAAAATTAAAAATATGAAATACGATATTTATCCAAAAATTAAAATCATAAAATATCTAAAAAGTTTAAGCAACCTTAGGACCCAAATAAATAGAGGTTCACAATTACAAATTAAGCACAAAGGTTTGCGATGTGTTACACTTTCTATATGATAGAAATTGATCCCATGATTTGAAGGTGCTGCTTTGGCTACAAGATTTTGGGCATGCACGTCATAATGGTTTTTCCATCATTATGGTAATGTTTACATTTTACCCTTTGTCTCCATTAACAAAGGATATGAATAATTCAGAGAAGTTAACTCTTACTATACTCACACATATGTCAATAGTAGTGTAATATTTTCATGATCTATTTAGATAATGCGGGACCTCACCTTCAGATTAGGTATCCCCATGATACAATATAACGTCTACAACATCATGGTCCATGTGCATATAATATCGGGGTGCAGGTAGAGCACATACCAAAATTTTTTTATTGTGATAGTTAATCCTTATCACTAGTTTAAAGGATATCTACTTCTCAGTCTCTGTAATTTATTTTTCATAGAATTCCCCATATGAGGATTTTTTTTTTGTTAAATATATTTTCTTAAAAAATAGTAATTTTATGTTTAAATTGTGCCACCATGTTATAATTCAAGCTTGACAATAGTTAGGATGAAAATTAAACTTTGAAACTACTAACAACTAATCGGGTTTCATTTGGTTAAGAAGAAGCTTTTAGCCCTTACTCCCCATGTGACCTTTTGGATGATTTTGAGAAAAACGAATAGGAGATTGTTTGAGGGTATTTTATTTAATGTTGCTAGCACAAGAGAGCAATGGTTACACAACTTAAGTCTATTTTATTCCTGTAACACCTTTGCTAGCCTTCGCACAAAATTTGTATCTTGAAACCCCTATTTATTTGGGCATTAAGGCCGCATGAACTCTTTCAAATTTATCTCGTTATTTCCTCCAGCAGTATCTTATGCATACACATAGAAAGTGATATCCCTTTAATGTCAGCAATAGTCCACCCAACTACTTCTTTGTACTCCCTGAGCACTTTGATTAGCCTTTCTTCTTTTGTTTTGCTCAACTTATTAGAGATTATTACCGGAAGAGTCTCTTTCTCCCAAGAACATGTACTTCAGGTGTTTAGGTAGTGGCTTCAGCTATAGCTTGCCTCTAAAACAAAAGGTGGAAGTTTTGTGTGAGAAGCACGAAGATCAATATTTGGAGCATTACCTTTTTACTGTTTAAGTGCTTCCAATTCAAACACAGTCTCCTACAGATTCTTATCAACAACATAATCTTCCTCCAAAGCCCCTAAGCTATAAAAATTTAAGCTGTTATAAAGTACAACATTCAACTCATCATCATGACACAAGTCAAAATATTTATGATTTAAGGAATCTGTGATGCCCACACTGTACACACAAGATAGACCAATAGGGTACTTCATGGCATCATAAACATTAAATTTCACAACCTCTCCATCAAATTCTATGGTAAGGGTGCTATCTTGCATGATTATTTTGGTCTTTACATTGTTAAAGAAGAGTTTACCTAACAAAAGATTTGATGAGTTAGGGGATTTGTCATCCTCCATATCTAGCACATAGAAATCAACTAGTAAAATAAGATTGTCAACTTGGACTAGTACATTTTTTAAAAATAAGGTTGTCTACCTGGACTAGTACATCAACTGACTTGTTAGCTAGCTGGATGATGACACCAATATCCTTCAATGGCCTAGAGTTCAATTTAGAATAAATGGATAATGGCATTACATTTATGGAAGCCCCTAGATGACACATGGTCTTTCTTATGTTTAATGTACCTATTTTCTAATAAATAATAAACACACCTTGGCCTTTGCACTTAGGGGGTAATTTTCTTTATACAACGACTGAGACATTCTCCCCCACACCTTTTCATTGCAGCTCAGCTTCTTTTTGTTGTAGTATAGCTCCTTCAAAAACTTGGCATATCGAGTTACATGTTTGATCGCATTAAGTAAGGTAATATTTTTAAAACCAAACTTTATACTTAATTTATAATTGTGAATTACTATTTATTCGGGCCCTAAGGCCAGTTAAACTCTTTAATTATTTCATAATTTTAATTTTATGATAAATATCATATTTTGTATTTTAAATTTCGTAATTTTATTTCATTAAATGATTCTTAAAATTTTATTTTATTTTGTCATAGAAAATATTATTTTATTCTTATTTTAAAAATAAATTTCAGGAGAAAAGATGGAGAGAAGGCAGAAATCCTGCAGGAAAACGCCCGCAGGAAGGGTCCCACCCGCACAGGCATCGCACGCGGACGGGCGCGGTTACGTGCGCCTTATGCGTGCGTATGGACCTGCATGCAGTAAGCTCGTACATTGTAAGTCCTGCATGCGTAGGTTAGGCGTGATGCACACGGCCGACTGGGGCAGTGTCTTGTTGCCTCGGGCAGTGCGCACTGCCCTGTTGGGCACCACACTTTGCCTTGAACGATGAGCCGCCCCTAGCTTAGGCGGTGTGCTGTCATCACTTGGGCGATGTGTCACCACTGTTTTGGTGATGTGCCTTTTTTTTGCATCGCCGTCACATCACGTCGTCTGTCCGTCGATCACATCTGTTAATCATCACATCACTTTTTTCCCATTAAATTTCTCTCTCCTCACCCGATTTTGCTACTTTGTGTAAATCTGACGGTCCCTATTTTCTATGAATTGGGATCACCCTTCATCATTTCCTCATCACTTCCATTCCATTCTTCCATCCTCCAAGAGCTCAGAGAGAGAGGGAGTGATCTAGAGAGAGAGAGAGGAGAAAAATAAGAAAAGGTGTAAGAAACTTCAAGGTTTTGGTAAGGAATTTAATATTTATTTTTAAACATCCTAAGGAGCATTTCTAGAGCCAAATTATGAAATTTTAATTTATGATTTGCATGATAATTTTTAAATGTCTAAATGAAGTAAATTTTACTTGATAATGCATGTTATATGATCATATAAGAACTTGATAATTTGCATGTGATTTAAATGATATAATTCTTGAGATCAATTACTAAAATGTGAGAAGGTGATTAAGTATCAAATGGTATGATATATATGTATCTATATTGACATGCATAATTTATAAAGTATTTTGTTAGGTTTTTTATCTCTGAGGGGTTTATGTTTCTCCCCCCGCTAGTCTAAAAAGATTTGAGAGAACCGCTCCTTGTGGAGGACGATATATCCTTTGACGATAGTGGTGACGTGATACTTCTGTAGGGGTAATCTTTGGCGAAGTATGGCTGTTGCCCTTGGTAGGACCACTGTGGTTGGCACGACCATTGTCATAGATCATGTCATGGTTTGGCAAGCTACAAATGTGCTGTTGTTGTTATATCTGAACCGCTTATTCCACATAGGTAGTCAGAAATTCATATCTGCCCTCAATAAATGGAAGTCAGGATGACTTCCTAAAGAAATGACACAAAAAATTGTGTATATCATAATTTATTTAATTTTTTCTATCATCAACATGATTGATTTGATTGATATGACCGTGGCAAGATGGATTTAATGTTTTTTTAAATAAACAAATTATTTTCATAATTTAAGAAAGGACCCTGATGTGACTCTTGATGGTAAGTGTTGATGACGTAATTACTCACTTTTAAAATGTTATGATGTTATTTAAATAATATTTTCCTTATTAAGTATATGGATCTCACCCTTTTCCATGCCCCCTCTAGATGAGGAGTATAGTGAGGAACCGATCGCTGACCTACCTGTTGAAGTCTAAGAGGATCCCATGGATCTAGAAATCTTGAGTGCATGACTTGTCCCGCACTCTGATGAGTCCTTTCACATAGTGAAATAATTTTTTCTTTTTGTATTCTATTGCCACTTCTGGCCTCAATTATATGTGTAATTGGAGCTCATATATTTTGTAAGGAATTTATAATAGTTTGCTCTGCTGCATGCAATTAACTACTGTGCACTTGTAATCTATTTATGTATCTGATCCCCTTATGCCTTAATTAACATTTGGGATGTCACATATGGTATCAGAGCAGTTACACAGACTAAATCCCTTACAACTGAGGCTGTAGGTAGAAAACCATTTAGGATATTAAGAAAATGAGTCATCTTTCCAAAAACTAGACCACCAACTCGTGTCTTCCTTTTCTTTTATAGGAGTGACATGAGGGAGACCTTTTATAGAACGTACCAAAAGACCCAAGACTTAGGATCATCTGTCTAAGGCCAAGTTCACTAAACTCTTCCGAGCTATGTAAGGACTAACCACAGTCGTAGGATAAAACCAAGCCAACCCTTGTGAACATCTTTCTCCATAATATTGACCAGCTGAAAGGTCTATCTCTCACAACATAGCGGAGTTTAAGAAGCTTAACCCGCCTCACTTCGAAGGGTGCCCTGACTCCTTAGTAGCTGAAGCATGGATCCAGTAGATAGAGAAACTTTTCTTTATCTTAGACTTCATCGAGGAACAAAAAGTCCCCCTAGCAGTCTTTATGCTAACTGGTGAAGTCGAACACTGGTGGTGACTCCAAAAGGAAGTCCTACCTACCCCTATCACTTGGGAAGTTTTCATGGATGTGTTCTTTGATAACTTTTTTCCAACCTATGTCCGAGAGAAAAATGAGGAGGAATTTTAGGACTTCCGTAAAAAAAACTTGATGGTTGCCCAATATGCAGCCCAATTTGTCCAACTATTTAGATTTGCCCCACTAATGGTCACCCCCGAAAGTTATAAAGTTACAAAGTTTTTAGAAGGCCTCTGTGTTGATATCTACGACCGGGTTGTGAAAGTAAAGTTCAGAAATAGAATTATCAGTAGATCTAATAAGTTTAGATTTTTTAGGATTTGATGTTATGTTAGGAATGGATTGATTAGAGAAATATAGAGCAATCATTAGTTGTGAAAGTAAAGTTGTAACCTTGTGATCCCCAAAAGTGAAATAAAAATATGTTTTTATTATTTTCTAACTATTGAATAAATAAGAATATGGATGTTGATCCTATTGTGTATTCCATTCCTATTGGTTGGGACTTCTCAAAAGTTTTTCCAGAAGAACTACCCGGCCTGCCTCTCCCACTGGCGATAGAATTTTTTATTGACTTACTTCCAGGAACACAACTAATCTCAAAACCTACATATTGCATGAGTCGTACCGAGCTCGCAGACTTAGAAAACCAGCATTTTAAACTTCTTGGCCAAAATTTCATCCACCCTAGCCAATCCCCTTTGAGTGCCATGATGATATTTGTGATGAAAAAAGACAGCTCCCTCAGACTATACATAGGCTACAGAGAACTCAACCAGGTGACAATAAAGAACAAGTATCCTTTACTTCATATCAACAATCTTTTTTATCAGTTATAAAGAGTCACGACCTTCTCCAAGATCGGCCTTAGATCTGGGTATTACCAATTACGAGTTAAAGAAAAAGATATTCTGAAGACCACCTTTTGATGTCGATATAGTCTGTACGAGTTTAAAGTTATGCCTTTTAGATTAACTAATGCTCCTGCTACCTATATGGATCTTATGAATAGGATTTTCTGACATACACTGGATCAATACATCATCGTATTCAATGATGACATCTTAGTGTACTCTAAGAGCCTAGAAGAACATTTAGTCCACTTATCTCAGTACTGGGGACACTTCATTGGAACCAGCTATATGCTAAGCTCAACAAAAGCTCTTTTTGGTTGGATCAAGTCTCCTTTCTTGGCCACTTAATTTTAAGCGAAGGAGTTTTTGTGGATCTATCCAAAGTTGAAATAGTGATCAACTAGAACCCGCTAACCAATGTAGCTGACGTACGTAGTTTCTTTGAATTAACAAGTTACTACTGGTGATTCATCAATGGATTCTCAATGATTGCTACCCCGTTGACTTGTCTTACTAGAAAAGGTGTACCTTTTGTTTGGGATTATAAATGTAAAAAAAGTGTTATGGAATTAAAGTATCTTCTCACCTCTGCTTCGGTGTTGATCCTCTCCGATACTGGAAGATTTTAGGTTTACTATAGTGATTCTCACATTGGTTTGGGATGCATTTTGATGCAGCATGGTAGAGTGGTCGCTTTTGGATCCAGAAAACTGAAGCCCCATGAGTGTAACTACCCTACTCATGACCTGGAATTGATGACCAAAATCTTTACCTTAAAGATATGGCACTATTACTTATTTTGTCAAACATTTGAAATCTACATTGACCATAAAAATTTAAAGTGTATCTTTTCGTAGAGGAAATTAAAGATGAGAAAAAGACGTTGGATGGACCTCTTAAAGAACTATGACTGTAAGATCCTCCACCACTCTGGTAGAAGAAATGTGGTAGCTGATGCACTGAGCTAAAAGGCATCCGCTGTGTTGGCCCAAACCATGGCCTCTAGTTGGAAATTAGTTGATGTTATGTAGGCACTCCACCTTAACCATTATGCCAAGGTGCCTATCTCACTTGGATCCAAGCTTTGTCTAATCTTTTTATGAAGATTTGCGAAACTCAGTCCACGGACCAAGAAATCACCAAAAATTTGAGTAAGTTTACTTCTGACAAGTTTCTTTATTTTAGGCTCACTAATGATGGGTTATGCAGATTTTGGGATTGTATTTAGATCCCTGTGACTATCAAAATGGATGTTCTCAAGGCCACCCATACCTTTAAATTATCCATCGAATTTGGGAGTACTAAGATGTACCGGGACCTGAAGCACCAATATTGGTGGTGAAGAATGAAAAAGGGCATTGTCGACTAGGTCTTCCGATGCCTTACTTGCCAATAAGCTAAGGTGGAACACCAAAGACCCAATGATTTTTTATAAGGCCTCCCTATTCCGAAATAAAAATAGGAACATGTAACCATGGACTTTGTCATCGGTCTGCCCAGGACCTATTTTGGTCGTAATGCCATATGGGTCATCGTTGACAGATTAACCAAAATCGTCCAATTCTTACCCATCATAATCACTGACGCCACCAACAGATTAGCCTACCTGTACGTCGATAAAATTATCCAACTCCATGGCCTTCCCTCATCTATTATGTTCGATCAAGATCCTTGATTCACCTCCCACTTTTGGGATAGTTTCCAAGAAGTGCTTGGGTTTGGATTATACTTCAGCACTGCGTATCATCCCCAGACTGATGGTCAGTTTGAATGCACCATCCAGACATTAGAAGACATGTTGCATGCTTGTTTCCTCGACTTTGGTGATAACTGGTATGAGTATCTTCCACTATGTGAATTTACTTATAATAACAGTTATCATTCCAACATCGGTATGGCTCCCTATGAAGCTTTGTACTGTAGGCCCTGCCATTCTCCCACTTACTGGAGCAAAGTCAAAAATCAGCATCGTTTGGGACTTGATTTTATCCAGGAGACTATTAAGAAGGTTGTTATCATCTGTCAGAACTTGGCCACTACTCAGAGTTGCTAGAAAAGTTACAAAGATAACCGTAGAGGACACTTGGAATTTACGTTGGTGACCAAGTCTTCCTCAAGATTTTTCCCTACAAGGAAAAAATGCAGATTAAAGAAGGGAAAAGTTAAGCCCCCTGATATGTGGGACCTTTTCAGATTGTGGAACATGTTGGACCCGTGGCGTACCTCCTTACTCTGCCCCAAGAGTTTGATGGTGTACATGATGTTTTTCGTGTCTCCATGATTAAAAGGTACGACTCTAACCCTTCTCATATTATTCCTCACAAAAAGATACAGGTACAAGCTGATATGACATACAAGGAATTCCCTACTGAAATCCTTGGTTGGACAAACAAGGTTTTACACACAAGAGGATCCCCATGGTGAAGGTGCAGTGGCAACACCACACTCCAGAAGAGGCGACGTGGGAATTGGAGAGCGATATGAGAGAGAAGTTCCCAAACTTATGCTTGACAAATTTGGGGTACCAAATTTTCGAAGGTGGGGGAATGTAACACCCCATAAACTTGCGCTTAATTTCTAATTGTGAACCCCTATTTATACGGGCCCTAAGGCCACTTAAACTGTTTAATTATTTTGTAATTTTAACTTTCAGATAAATATTGTATTTCGTATTTAAAATTTCATAATTTTATTTCATTAAATGATTCTTAAAATTTTATTTATTTTATCATAAAAAATATTATTTTATTATTATTTTAAAAATAAATCAAGGAGAAAAGATGGAGAGAAGGAAAAAATCTCTCAAGAAAAGGCCCATGGGAAGGGTCTCGCTTGCGCAGGCATCACACACCATGCGCATAGGGCCAACACTAGACGTGCACACTGTGTGCATGTGTCCCATCGTGTGCAGACAGGCGCGGTTCTGTGTGCCTTATGTATGCACCGTCCGTGCAGTAGCCTTGGATAGTAGGCCTATGCACGGCCAACTGGGGCAACATGTTATTGCCTCGGGTAGTTTGCACCACCCCCTTGGGCGTCGAGCACTGTTGGTTGGGGGGCAAGTTGTTTCTGGCTTGGGCGATGTGCCGCCATCATTTGGGTGACGTGCCACCATCATTTGGGAGACATGCCTCAATTTTTTGCATCGTCGTCATATCACGTCATGTGTCCGTCAGTCATATCTATTAATTATCACATCACTTCTTTTTTCATTGACTTTCTCTCTCCTCACTAGATTTTGCCACTTAGCATAAATCTGATGATCCCCATTTTTTATAAATAGGGACCCCCCTTACCATTTCCTCATCACTTTCATTCCATTCTTCCATCCCCCAAGAGCTTAGAGAGAGAGGAAGTTATCTAGAGGGAGAGGGGGAGGAGAAGAAGAAGAAAAGGTGCAGGAAACTTGAAGGATTCGGTAAAGAATTTAGTATTTTCTTTTAAACATCCTAAGGAGCTTTTCTAGAGCCAAATTATGAAGCTTGAATTTATGATTTGCATGATTATGTTTAAATGTCTAAACGAAATAGATTTTACTTGATAATGCATGTTATATGATCTTATATGAACTTGATAATTTACATGAGATTTAAATGATATAATTCTTGAGATCAATTACTAAAATATGAGAAGGTGATTAAAACATGAAATGATATGAGAAATATGTATCTGTATTGACATGCATAATTCATAAAGTATTTTGTTAAGCTTTCTATCTTTGAGGCATTTCTGTTTCTTCCCCCATCTGGTATGAAAAGACATGTGAGGACTGCTCCTTATGGATGATGACATACCCTCTAACGGAGTAGTTACACGATATGATTTACAGGGCCACTGTGGCGACGTACAGTTGTGGCTATAGTATATATATAGGACCATTATAGTTGACACGGTCGTAGTCATAGAGCGTGCTATGGTTTGGCAAGCCGTAAATGTACTATGGTTTAGCAAGCCATAAATGTACTGTGGTTTGGTAAGCCATAAATATGTTGTGGTTTAGCAAGCTGTAAATGTGTTGAGGTGAAAAGAACTTTGCCATTTCATAGTGGTAATCAAAAATTCGTATTGCCCTCAGTAGATATAGATCAGAATGGCTTCAGGTGAAGAATAGGTAAAAGATTAAACAAGAAGTCATAACATGATTCATATTATTTGATTTTCTCTATTCTATGCATGATTGATACGAATGTCTTGATGTTAATGATTTTTAAACAAAGCACAAAAATTTTTTCTATATTATTAAGATGGGCTCACAGGCAACGATCTTCGATGATAAGCAGTTAATGGTATATTTTCTTAAAGTTTGAGTACCTTTAATATCTTAGTAATGTTGTTTAAATAATAATTTCCTTACTGAGTTTATGGAACTCATCCCTTTTCATGCCCCCTTAAATGAGGATGATAATGATGACTTGTTCATCGATTGCCAATCGAAGCTCTTGGGGATCCCATGGATCCTTGAGATGATACGAGTGCATGTTTTTATTCTACACTCTAATGAGTCCAATATGTAGAAGAGGCTTGTATATTGCTTTAGCCAAACTCTTGGCCTCAGTAATGTAAAATTTTGAACTCAAATTTTATTTTGTAAGGGATTTGAAAAAATTTATTATGTTGCATATAATTTATTTTAATGCACTCGTAATCTGTTTATGTATTTGGCTCCTTTATGCTGCATTTAGTATTTGGAATGTCACACCAACGCTCTCAAAGTACGCTCCTGTGCCATCTATTTTACTTTTTCTACATTACTTTTTTCAAAACTTGTGTCATATTGACACATTTTTCTTCTTAGCTTGGTTTGTTTTCTCAAGTCTTTGGCGGTCTTCTCTATCTTTGGATCATAAAGAAGAGGTTCTCCATAATCAGACTTGGTCATAAAAAGAAAAGGAGAAAGTTAATTACTTTAATTCCTCGATAATGAAGCCAAAATTTGATAGGTGTCAAATCCACCAATAATTTCTATTCTACCAACAAATTGAATTTATAGTAGTGGCGCGTATGGTCAAATCCTTAGGGAATTGAGAACCACTCTTTTTTTATGGCTAGTGAATAAGGATTAGAAACTGAGGGAAAGTTTTTGTTCTAGATCAATACAAGAAAGTAAATTAATCAACAGGACTTAAAACAGAAAACAGAGAATGCTGTCAGAAAGTAATTAAAGTGACAAGTAGTTATGATTGATTCCAATCAAAGAAATAGTTTTGATTTCAGTTATGAGATTGATCATTGATGCAATGATTGATTCCATCAAGCTTTAACAAACTAGTTTTAGTTGTTGGAGAAGTTCTTAAAACCAATCTTTCCTTAATCCTAAATTAACAAATAAATATTCATTAGTTAATCCTTGTTGATAAACTGATGTGACCCTAGGAGGCTGTTCTAGTTACTAGGGAGGCAACCATTAAATTTTGAGCCAATTTGAAAACAAGGCCTGGGAGAAGCCTAGAATAAAGAAACATCATCAAGATTTGACGACAAGGCCAAATCCCATGAAGTCCAAGGATCCAGTTCGTGCAAGCTTAGATCGGGTAAGATGGATCATCGATGCCATCAAGATCGAAAAGCATTATGAGTCATCGAGACAACCGACCCAAAGAAGTATCAACGATGATGAGTTATGGGCTTTTGGATTGATCCTAGAAGATGACAGTGGCATGTCCAAGACGACGCATAAAGGAGAGGTACCAATGGGCGGATGACTCGATCTTCTTCCTGGCCTGCTAGGCCCAACCCGCAGCCTAGCACGCCACGCACTGGAGGAAAATGTGCAGCCCATGTCACACGCCCCTGCAGGTGAGCCGACCGAGGCCCATTGGGAAGATTTGAAGACTAGCCTGATCCAGTAGACCCGCACCTGAGAAAGAAGGAACCGGGCCAAACAACCAACCCAGTAAGCCAGCCTAGCAGCCCCGCCCAGTAGTAGCCGCGAGCCCAACCGAGGAGAAACTCGAGTGGGCTACGGACCAATGAGGCCCAAAGGCCTCGCACGAGTGAGGTGTGTGTGTGATAAGTTTTTAGACTTTTTTTTTCTCCACATGGCCCATGTGATTTTTCAGCCCAAAATTTACAAAATTCACATGGTAATTTTCACCTCATTATTTAATTATTATTATTTAAATTAAGAATTAATTATATAATATTTTAATCTTAGGATTATCCTAAGCTATTATTTTTTTATATTTTAAATCTTAATTAATTATCCTATTATTTTAATATAATTTCCACATGTGTTTTATATGGATTTCACACGGGATAAATATGGGTTTATTTTGATTAATATTTTATTATAGTTATATTTTTTAGGATTATTTATTTAATTAATTTATTTGGGATAAAATAATTATTTTATTATGTATTTATCCTAAATTAACTTGGAATTTTATCTAGGATATTATTTTATTAAATTATCTAAAGATTTTGTACTCATCTAGATTGTCGGGGAAAGCTGTAAATAGACCTTTGCCCTTAGTATGTAAACACACCATTTGAGAATAAATTTGAGAGAATTCTTGAGAGTTTCGACTTTTCTTCTTTTAGCATTTTTGCTAAAATTAGCTTCTTAAAGTTCTTCAGGAAGCTAGAGTCTTAAGAAGTCTTGTTGAGGCAAGGAGAGGGGATCAACTTATTGGTAACTCTGTAACGTTTTTCATTTCCTTATTTATTTTTCCTAGTCTTTATTTTTACTTTCCTTTTGGGATTGTAGACTAAGTTACAGAAAGGGGTTTAAATCTAGGTGGTTATAGTTTTGGTATTGCATACGTTGAGTGGGTTTCAGGAGTTGATTTGATCCTCCCTATACCCTCTTGTGTCATAAACAACCATGGATATGATCCTAGAATTTAATCTACTGAAAGCATAAAGAGCTAGAAAGCCCTAATTTTAGTTAATGGATTCAACTGCATGATCTATTAAAACCAGAATGCTTATCCCCTTAGTAGAAAACTAATTCGCCACTGAGTATCAAAACCACCCGAATAATTACGGATTGAGGAGTTTTTAAAGGTAGTATGCTACCGCATTACATGCTTGATGGGCCCTATTAAATGATTAATAGACAATAATAATAATATGTGCATAGATATATGCAAATACCAAAGTTTAAACAAAAATATAAATAAAACAATAAGATCTCACAATTAAAAATTTGAACTTTGACTAAATCTTTAACTAGAGAAGACGTTTTGTTAGCTGCTCATGATGAGTTGAATACATAAGAGATTGTTTTAGTTATTACAAAAAGAAAGAATAATTCTATTTTAGTGATTACAGAAAGAAAGAATAATTCAGAAAACTCAAGTCTGCTACTATTCTTAATGGCGTGTCTTTCTCTTTATTTCTCTTCCTATTTAAAGGTTGAGAGGATCTGGGCATCTCCTTTTGTAAATAGGGTATTCATGATGATTTTGGCTTTCTTTCTCCTTTCCAAAATTATCTTTTGCTTGATTTGATTTGCCCCTTCCTGATTATAACGGGGCCTTCTTTTAAATTTGAAAGCATGCTGGAGTGTCAATATCTACTACTACTAGAGTGTAAGCCTTGGTCGAGGCTTGTCTGTATATGACCTAATATTTTCTACCATTTTTAGAGAGTTAGCTTTACCCAAGGGTTATCTACACATGTTGCCTTTACTAAGGTATAAGCCTTGCCAAAGGCTTATACTGAAACTTAGGGCAGCTTATGTACGAATTTTGCTTCTACTAGGCTGCTTTCTTGAAATTGAGTTTCATCCCTTAACCTACATCAAAACAGACAAAATCACCTAAATTAGATAATAAGCAACTCAATTACGCATTTAAAATAAATAATAAAGATGTTGTTTATGCATACTATCATCATGTAAAATTGTATTTAGGAGGAGAGTTTGAGAAATCGAAGTCTGCGTTAGCTTTCACTTGAGTCATTTGCTACAAAGTCGAGCTAACGACTATAAACAAAGCATTGATTGGGAGGCAATTTGATGTGATATTGGATGGTCCAAATTTAGTGTCAAGGATACCAACCTGAATCAAGGAAAAATCCACTAGGTCCCAACTCAAATAGGAAAATAAGTTCTGGTTCCTAAATAGGAACACTTAGAACAAGAAAGTAATTTCATCCCCAACTACTTTCCTAATTCAGATTATTCCAAGAGATGGGCCAAGTTTGTTCAAGCCAAAAAGACCCAAGTAAGATTAATGGGCTTGAAGAATTGTAACCAAGCCTAACCCCAAGGAAGATGGCATGTTCGAGATAGTGCACAGAAGGGAGGTACCTGCGGGCGGGCAACCCCAGTCACCTAACCCACCACCCAGCCTACGAGGCCAAACCCGTGACCTAGCAAGCCATGCACCTGAGAACAACATGCGGTCCATGCTGCATGCCCCTATAGGTGGGTTGATCGAGGCTCATTGGGAAGATCTGAGGACCGGCCCTCATCTCGAGGCCCAATTCAATAGACTCGCACTAAAGGGAGAAGAAATTGGGCTGAACGCCCAGCCCAGCAAGCTGGTCTAGCAGTAGCTGCAGGCCCAACCAAGGAGAGACTCGGGTGGGCCGCGGAGCTGTGAGGCCCAAAGGCTGCGTGCGCACATGCGAGCTTCTGTATCCCGCACGGGTGAGGTGTGTGATGTGTGTGGGAGAGGGAAGAAGTGACAAGCTTTTGGACTTCCTTTTCACCACATGCTCCATGTGATTTTCCATCCCAAATTCCATAAAATTCACATGGTAATTATCACTTCATTATTTAATCATTATTATTTAAATCAAGTTTGTCCAATGGATAAATATTACGGTATTTTTCTTATTATTATATTGTAAGTCTATCACTTAGGATTATTTAATTAATTTCTTTGGGATAGAATAATTATTTTATTATGTAATTATCCTATATTTAGATAGAATTTTATGTAGGGTATTATTTTATTAAATTATCTCAAGAGTTTGTACTCATATAGATTGTCCGGGAAAGGCTATAAATAGGTATTTTCTCCTAAGTTGTAATAACACCAATTACAATCAATTTGAGAGAATTCTTGAAGACTTACACTTTTCTTCTTTTTAGCATTTTTTGCTAAATTAGCTTCTTCAAGTTCTTCGAGAAGTAGGAGTCTTCAAAAGTCTTATTGAGCCAAATAGTAGGAATCAACTTATTGGTAAGTCCGAAATGTTATTCTTTTCTTTATTTATTTTTCCTATTCTTTGTTTTTGCATTCCTTTTAAGATCGTAGATTCAATTGGAGGAAGGGATTTATCTTGAGAGTTAAAATTTTA
>NW_019014549.1:150472-169036 GCF_000150535.2 Carica papaya
AAGGCAGAACACCAAAGACCCGACAGTTTGTTATAAGGCATCCCAATTTTGGAATGGAAGTGGGAGCATGTAACCATAAATTTTGTCACCGATCTACCCAAGACATGTTCTGGCCGTAATGCCATATAAGTCATCATTGACGGACTAACCAAGATCATCTATTTCTTACCCATCAGAACCACTAACTCCACTAGTAGATTAGCCCGCCTTTATGTCAATGAAATTATTCAACTCCATTGCGTTCCCTTATCCATTGTATCCGATCAAGATCTTCGATTCACCTCCCACTTTTGGTATATTTTTCAAGAAGTTCTTGGGTTTGGATTGTACTTCATCATGACTTATCATCCTTAGACTAATAGTCAGTCTGAATGCACTATCTAGATGTTAGAAGATATGTTGCGTGCTTGAGTCCTCGACTTTGGTGATAACTAGTATGAGTAACTTTCCTTTTATGAATTTACTTATAATAACAGTTATCATTCTAGTATCAAGATGACTCTGTATGAAGCTTTGTATAGTAAACCCTGTCGTTCTCCCACTAACTGAAGCAAAGTTAGAAATCAACATTTTCTGGGACCTAACTTCATCCAGGAGACTATCGAGAAGGTTGCTATCATCCATCGCAACTTGGCCACCACCCAGAGTCGTCAAAAGAGTTACGTTAAAATTCATCATTAGTGACCAAGTCTTCCTCAAGATTTTCCCTTACAAGGAAAAAATGCAGTTCGGGAAAAGAGGGAAGTTGAGCCCATGTTATGTGGGACCTTTTTAGATTATGGAGCATGTTGGACCCGTGGCATACTGCCTTACTTTGCTCCAATAGTTTGCGAGTCTATATGATATTTTCCATGTCTCCACGGTAAAAAGGAACCACCCTGACCTTTCTCATATCATTCCTCACGTTGAGACGCAAGTGCAAGCTAATATGTTTTCATGCCAAGAATTTTTTTTCCTCTCTCTTCACCATATTTTGCTACTTAGTGCAAATTCAACGGTTATAAATTTCTATAAATTGCCCTTCCCCTTCCATTCCTCTCAACACTTCCATTTTTCAAAGGTTTAGAGAGAGAGAGAGATAATAAATTAGTAAGAAAAGAAGAAAAAGAAAGGAAAATGGTGAAGAAGAAAACATCAAGGTTTCAGTAAGGAATCTAGTATTACCTTCAATGTCTTAAGGAGTATTTTTAGATAAGCAAATATAATATGATTGTTATTCTGTCTGTTTTGCATGCCTCTGTGTTTAAATTAGTCGAATTGTTCTGATTTTCAAGCATCTATGTGAATTACAAACACTTGATGAATTTGCATGTAATGTATGTAATATGTAGTCCGTAATAACAAAAGTAAAAAGAAAAGCAAAAGAGAAAAGTGGAATGAAGTCTGTATGGTTCGAAATGTATCTATATTGACATGCATATTGCATCAAGTGTCTTGTTAGATTTTTTGTCTATATGGGGTATCTATTCCCCTTGCCCTTCGGGGTATGTATTTCCCTCTCCCCTATTTGGTCTGTAAAGATGTAAGAGAACTGCTCACAATGGATGACGACGTGCCCTATGACGAGAGTGGTATCGCACTATCTATAGGGATCACTCGTAGCTAAGTAATGTCATGATTATGATATCTATTAGGAGCATTATAGTTGGTACGGCCGTAGTCATAGATCGTACCATGGTTTGGCCAGCTGGAAGTAGGCTTGAGCAAATTTTCTTATCTGTATCTGATCTGATCATTCCACTTGAACAGTTAAAAATCTGTATCTGCCCTCAGAGATGGAAGTTTGTAACGACTTTGCGAAGCATGACACGAAATATCTGTGCATTTTATGATTTACTTGATTTTCTCTATTATTTGGCATGATATATGTGTATTTGATTTTTTGTGATAACGTACTATTTTGATATTCGAATAAATGGTCTCCTTTTCTAATGATGAGTTAGGTAAACAAGGAAGCTAAACGGTGAGATAAAATAATTAACTTTTGGAATCTTACGATGTTAATTTAATATTGTTTTCTTTACTAAGCATATGGAACTCACTCTTTCCATCCCCCAAGATGAGGAAGAAAATGAGGAACCCCAAGCAAACCTGTTCTTGGAAGTTTATAAGGATCCATGGATCCACAAATCTAAGTGCATGACTATGCTCGTACTCTGATGAATTCCAATAGCATAGTAAAAGAAGTAGACCTTATCTTTTGTATTTTATTGCCACTTCTTGCCTCAGTGTTGTATTTATTTGGAACATTATATATATATTTATAAGGAATTTGTTAAGGTTTGATTTCGCTTCATAAATATTATCATGCACTCGTTATTCTGAATCTGTATTTAACACCCCTTTGCCTTAATTGGCACTTGGGATGTCACAGGTTGTATCAGAGTAGAATATCGCAAAACAAATCCTTTTCATTGAGGCCTAGGGTAGATAAACATTTTAGAGTACCTAGGAAAGATAAATGTCCTCTTTTTAAAGATTAAGCCTCCAACTCGTGTCTTCCTTTCTTTTATAGGAATGACGCGAGGAAGACCGTCTGTAAAGCATACTAAATGATCTAAAACCCTGGATCATCTTACCAGGGCTAAATTTATAGAACTTTTTTGAGCCATTCAATTATTAACTTTAGCCGTAGGACAAAACTAGGCCAACCTTTGCCCACCCCCTGCCTCTGAATTCAGAAAAAGGATCGATCTATTTCCCACAAAATAGCAGAGTTTAAGAAACTTAACCACCCACACTTTAAAGGTGGCCCTGATCCTACAAATGAAAAAGCTATTCTCTATACTAGACTTGACCGAAGAACAAAAAGTCCCTCTTGTAGCCTTCATGTTAAATGGTGAAGCCAAACACTGGTGGCGACATAAGAAAGAAGTCTTGCCTACCCATATTACTTGGGAAGTTTTCATGGATGCTTTCATTGATAACTACTTCTTGCTTTTGTTTGGAAAAAGAAAGAGGAAGAATTTCAGGACCTTCGTCAAGGACTTGTCTATAGCCCAATATGCAGTCTGATTTGTTCAACTGTCTAGGTTTGCCCCTTTGATGGTCACCCCCACGAAAATCAAAAGACGAAGAAGTTTCTCAAAGGCCTTCAAGCCGATATTTATGACCAGGTCATGATGTTGAGACCCAACTCGTATATAGAGGTACTTGAACAAGTCCTATTGGTCGAAGATCTTATCTTGGCTAAGCACAGACGTTTTCCTCGAGTTCAGGCCCAACAACAGCCTCAATATCTTAGAAAAAGATTGTTTGACCTAGTAGGTAATCCTTCAAACCAGAATTGCCCTTCCTCTTGCCTTGCCCTCACCTATAGCTCCACCTGCCCGAGCTAACCAACCTTGTCAACATTGTGGTCGCTCACAAGGTGACCTACCTTTTTAGCATATCAATAACACCTACTATTGGTGCGGAAGCACCCAACACCTTATAAAAGACTGCCCTCAGTGATCAAAGGATGTAGCTCAACCCATAGCACAAGGTCAAGTGTACTATTTAGATGAATCTGAAGTCCTTCCTACTCCTGTTCTCATCTAGGGTATGCTTTCTATTCATAATACTCCTGCCAAAGCTTTGATCGATACTGGTGAACCTCATTCTTTTATTTTCTATGCATTTGCTTGTAACCTAGAATTTAGACCAAAAGCTTTAGGAAAAATGCTAGTAGTGAAAAATCCCTCTAAAGGACTACTAGAGGCTCATTGCGTATATAAGGACTGTAGGATAAAAACTTCAGGGATAGAAGTATGTGTAAACCTGATATTATTAGATTTTTTAAGATTTGATTTAATATTAGGAATGGATTGGTTGGAAAAGTATAGAGTTATAATAGACTATGAAAGTAAAATTGTAACCTTAGGAACACCAAAAAGAAATAAAAGTTGTTGTTATCATTTTTTTTAACAATCGAATGAATAGAAATATGGACATTGATCCTGCTGTGTGTTACATACCCATTGTTTGCAATTTTCCTAATGTCTTCCCATTGAATTCCCTGGTTTACCTCGCCCACGTGAGGTAGAGTTCCTGATTAAATTATTTTCAGGAACCCAACCAATCTTGAAGCCCGCGTATCGCATGAGTCGCACTGAGCTAACAGAGTTGGAATATCAGCTTTCTGATCTTATCACTGAAAATTCGTTCGCCCTAGCCATTCTCTTTGGGGCACTCTGGTGTTGTTCGTAAAGAAAAAGGATGATACCCTATGACTCTGCATGGACTATGGGGAACTCAACTGAGTGACCATTAAAAGCAAGTACCCTTTACCCTGAATCGATGACCTCTTCAATCAATACAAAGAGCCAAGGTCTTCTCTAAGATTGATCTCAAAATTGGATATCACTAGTTGAGAGTTAAAGAAGAAGATATTCTAAAAATTTCCTTTTAGTGTAGATATGGATTGTACAAGTTCAAGGTAATGCTGTTTGGATTGACCAATGCCTCATTAGCTTTCATGGATCTAATGAACCAAGTTTTCTAGCACGTACTGGATCGGTACGTCATTGTCTTTATTGATGACATCCTGGTGTATTTCAAAATCCATGGGTAACACATTATGTATTTGGCTGAGGTTTTGGAGACTCTCCTCCAAAACCAACTGTATGCAATCGAGTTTCTTTTCTCGTTATGTAATCTCAACTAAAGGAGTTTCTATAGACTTGTCTAAGGTGGAATCAGGGACCAACTGAAGCTTGCCCACCAATGTGGCCGAGATACGTAGTTTTCTTAGTTTGGCAGGCTACTACCGATGATTCATTCACGGATTTTCAAGAATTGCTACCCCCATGACTTGAGTCACCAAATAGGCTATACCCTTTGTTTGGAATTATGCATGCAGTGAAAGCATCATGTAATTAAAGCGTCATCTCACCTCTGCCCCTGTGTTGATCCTCCTAGACAATGAGCGAAGATTCTAAGTTTACTGTGATGCATCTCATATTGGTTTGGGGCGTGTCTTGATGCAGCATGGTAGAGTAGTCGCCTTTGGATCATGACAGCTCCAAGTTCATGAGCAGAACTACCCTACTGACAACTTCGAGCTGGCAGCCATTATCTTTGCCCTGAAGATATGGCGGCATTACCTATATGGTCAGACTTTTGAAATCTACACTAGCCATAAGAGTCTCAAATACATCTTTTCACAACGGGAGCTAAACATGAAGCAAAGACGCTAGATGGATCTTTTGAAGGATTATGATTGTCAGATCATTTATCACCTTGAGAAAAGGAATGTAGTCACCGATGCTCTAAGTCGACGAGAGCCTGCTGTGCTAGCCCAAACCATGGCCTCCAGTTTGAGGATGATGGACACCATGCAATCACTCTACCTTAACTATTATGGCAAAGGCACCTATCTCGCCCAGATACGAGCCCTACCAGATCTCTTTATGAATATCTAGGAAGCACAAGCCATGGACCTGAAACTCATCAATAACCTAGGTAAGTTTACTTCGGACAAATTTCCTAATTTCAGGATCTCTGATGACGGATTGTTCAGATTCTAAAATAAAATTTGGGTCCCTGATGCAGTATGCACAAATGCACTCAAGACTGCCCATACTTTCAAGTTGTCCATTCATGCGAGAAGTGCCAAGATGTACCAGGAGTTGAAAGGACAATATCAGTGGCAAGGAATGAAGAAGGATATAGTTGACTATGCCTCTTAATGCCTTACTTGTTAATGGATTAAGGCAGAACATCAGAGATCCAGTGGCTTACTACAAGGTCTTCCAATTTTTGAATGAAAATGGGAGCTCATGACTATAGATTTTATCATCGGTTTACCTAGGAGCTGTTCTAATTGAAATGCCATTTAGGTCATTATGGATAAGCTAACCAAGACTGCCTATTTTCTGCCTATTCGAACTACGGATTCCACTAGTAAGTTAGTCTTCCTATATGTGGATAAGATTATTCAACTTCATGGAGTTCTCTCATCCATTGTATCTGACCGTGAACCCTGGTTCACCTCCCACTTTTGGGACAGCTTCTAAGAAGCTTTAGGGTCTGGGTTGTACTTCAGCACCGCTTATCATCCCTAAACAGATGGTCAGTTTGAGCGTACGATCCAGACATTGGAAGACATGTTATGTGCTTGCGTTCTCGACTTTGGTACTAACTGGTATGAGTATCTTCCTCTTTGTGAATTCAGTTTTAATAACAATTACCATTCCAGCATCAATATGACCCCATATGAAGCTTTATATGGCAGACCTTGTCGTTCCCCTACTTGCTAGAGTGAATTCGGGAACCAGCATCACTTAGGACCGGACTTCCATTCAGGAAACCATAGAGAAGGTTGCAATCATCTGCAAGAATTTGGCAACTGCCCAAAGCCACTAAAAGAGCTACGTCGATAATCGTAGGTGTCCTTTGGAGTTTTCCGTGGGAGATCAAGTTTTCCTTAAAGTCTACCCCTATAAAGGCAAGATGTGATTTGGAAAGAGAGGGAAGTTGAGCCCTCATTATGTGGGACCTTTTCCAATCGTCAAGCGCATTAGACCCATGGCTTACCACCTCACCTTATCCTGGGAGTTCACAGGTTTACATGATGTCTTTCATGTCTCGATGCTCAAGAAGTACCACCCTAATCCTTCTCATGTTATCCCTTGTGATGAGGTATAGGTACAGGCCAATATGACCTACGAAAAGGTTCTTGTGAAAATTCTCAGGTGGACTGATAATGTCTTACATAACAAGACGATTCCATGGTGAAGGTACGTTGGCAGCATAACACTCTGGAAGAAGCGACATGGGAATTAGAGGACGAAATGAGGAAAAAGTATCAAGACTTATTCGAGACAAATTTGGGGACAAAATTTCTTAAGGTGGAAGGGATATAACACCTCACCTATCACTGTCCTAAAATGTTTTGGAAACTCTATTTATTTGGTCCTTTGGTCGCTTTAAACTTAAATTGATTTACGTTGTTTAACATTTTTTTTAGATTCGTGATTTTGATTTGTTTTTATTTTTATTTATTTTATTAATTTTATTTTCATTTTATTTTATTTTAAAATATTTTATTTTATTTTAAAATATTTTATTTTATTTTACTTTATTTCATGTCAAAAAAAAATTTAGAAAAAAATAAAAAAAACAACGAAGTAGAAGAAAACCTGCCCGCAGGAAAAATCCCGCGAGAAAGCAGTTTGCCTGCACGGGTGCTGGGCACTGTGCGCATGCGCATGTGTGAATAGTGGGCTCGGGGCGTGCACACAATGCGCACGACCCATTTGCACGTACGAACGCACAGGATGTGTGCACAGCGCGCACGACACGGACGTACGCGTCCTGTTGCTCGTAGGGGAGTCGTCCGCGCGTAACTTCATGCACGGACTGGCGACACACACTGCGCGCACACGGTCCCCACAGAAGCCCTGTGCGAAAAGCCCTGTGCACCTGGTGCCTGTATGTTGTAGGCCTGTGTGAGCGGCGCCCAATACGTCTAGGCCCTGTGTGCGCGGCAATAGGCTTGTGCGCCCACAGCTAGCGTGCAATGTGCCAGTCGGACACTACCACCTCAGGAAATGCATCACCGCTGCCTTGGGTGGCACTCCGCCGCCACCCACGAAGGAAATTTTCCTCCCTCATTTTTCATGCCAAGAATCTTTTCTCCTCTCTTTTCACTTAATTTTACCACTTGGTGCGGGTTCCAAAATTCTATAAATTACCCTTTCTCTTCCCTTTCTCTCCACACTTCCATTTCTCAAAGGTTTAGATAGAGAGAGATAGTAAATTAATGAGAAAAGAAGAAAAAGAAAGGAAAATGGTGAAGAAGAAAACATCAAGGTTTCAGTAAGGCATCTAGTATTACTTTTGACCTCTTAAGGAGTATTTTTAGATAAGCAAATATAATATGATTGTTATTCTGTCTATTTTGCATGCCTCTGTGTTCAAATGAGTCGAATTATTCTGATTTTCAAGCGTGCTATGTGAATTACTGAAAATTGATGAATTTGCATGTAATATATATAATATGTAGTCCGTAATAACAAAAATAAAAAGAAAAGTAAAAGAAATAAGTGGAATGAAGTCTGTATGTTCGAAATGTATCTTTATTGACATATATATTGCATCAAGTGTCTCGTTAGGCTTTTTATCTCTAAGGGATATCTATTCTCCTTGCCTTTCGGGGTATCTGTTTCTCTCTCCCCTATCTAATCTGCAAAGTCGTAAGAGGACCACTCCCAGTGGATGATGGCGTGCCCTCTGATGAGAGTGGTATTGCACTATCTGTAGGGGTCACTCGTGGCTAAGTAATCTCGTGACTATAGATATCTATCAGGACCATTATGGTGGTATGGCCGTGGTCATAGATCGTACAATAATTTTGCCAACCGGAAGTGGGCCTGAGCAAATTGTCATATCTATATCTAATCTGGTCATTCCACTTAGGAAGTTTCAAATTTGTATCTACTCTCAGAGATGGAAGTTCGTAATGATTTTGCGAAGCATGACACGAAATATCTTTACATTTCTTGATTTATTGATTTCTTTTATTATTTGGCGTGATATATGTATATTTAATTTTCTATGCTAACATACTATTTTGATATTCAAATAAATGGTTTCCTTTTCTAATGATGAGTTAGGTAAATAAGGAAGCTAAACGGTGAGATAAAATAATAAACTTTTGAAATCTTATGATGTTAATTTAATACTGTTTTCCTTACTGAGTATATGGAACTCACTCTTTTCATCCCCCAAGATGAGGAAGAAAATGAGGAACCATAAGCAGACCTACCATTGGAAGTCTATGAGGATCCCTGAATCCACAAGTCTGAGTGCATGACTATTTCCGCACTCTGATGAATTCTAGTAGTATAGTAAAAGAAGTGGCCCTTATGTTTTTTAATTTGTTGCCACTTCTGGCATCAATGATGTATGTATTTTGAACATTATATATATATTTGTAAGGGATTTATTAAGGTTTGATTCCGCTGCATAAATATAATCATGCACTCGTTATTCTAAATCAATATCTGACACCCATTTGCCTTAATTGGCACCTGGGATATCACAATTAATGTTAAAAAGATTTTATAAGAACCAAATCAAGGGAATTATATTTGTGACAAAGAAAATGTGAGTTTGATTTTTACGTTTGAGCTAGTCCTAAACTAAGGTTTAAGTGAATAAGATAAGTTAGCTAACATGTGATGAGTGAGATGGAGTGTAAAATACACTCATTCGAAAAAAATAATAATAAATACTTTAAGTGAAAGTGTATGATAGAGTATAAAATGCACTCAGTCATAAAAACATATTTGAGGTAAAAGTATTAGATGGAGCACAAAATGCATTCACAAGAAAAGAAAGTGTGAATATATATATATATAAATTGTAAATAGTGTTAAGTTCAGTATCTTGGTTGAAGTAGTAAAAAGGTAAGGTTAAACAAAGTATACTTTATAAATCAATGGTAGAGACTTAGAGAGGGAACTTATTTGTTAAAATTATGTAAATTTTGTTGAGGGGTATAAAAGCTAATAATCTATTTACTTTTTGCAACATTCCTTTCGAATTTTCAAATGACTAACAATTCCAAGAAATGAATAGAATTTCAATATTATCAAGCTGAATGAATTAACATAGTGGAAAAGTGTGCTTTTAAGTGTTTCTTTTTAGTCTTTTTCTTAAGGAGTAAGCAAAAATTTAAGTTTAGGGGTATTTGATTTGTTAGATTTTTATTATATTTTTATACAATTTTTACTTAAATTTTGAAGAACTTTTGAATGAATTTTGAGTTAAAAAATCAATTTATGAATTAAATTTTTTATGCAAGTTGTTATGTTGAAGAAAAGAGGGAAAAAAGCTTAAGAGAGAGAAAAAAAAGAAGTAGAAGTCCAAAGCCGAGACCATAGAAGTCAAAGCCTAGATCTATAGTAGCCTAACCCAGCACCAACCCTCAAAATGACACTGTTTTGAGAGCTAGAAACCAGAAGCTAGCAATGACCAAAACGACGTCATTTTGGTGAATTAAAAAAAAAAAGTAGAAGCAAAAAGAGCTGTGTATGCTTCTAAGAGGACCAAAAAGAAGTAGCTGAAGAGGAAAAAAGATACTGAAAAGAAAAATAAGGCATGCAAAAACCCTATCTTCTCTCTTCCTTTCACCTATAAAAAAGAAAGAAAAATTAGATTTGTGAATAGAAAAAGAAATTTTTTTCATAAATTTATTCTTTATTTTTACATAATTATATTTCTCTCAAATATAATTTTTGTTGCTCAATCCACCATGTCTAACTAAATATTTTTTGGCAGGATGATTGATGTAGCTTGAATCAAAGGTACATTTAATGTTTAATTTTAGCTTTCTTTTGGTTGTAATTTAACAATATTGCACTTAATTCTGTTGTGATAATTGGCTAACTCACAACTTTATTAGTGATTGATGGTTTTAGAGTAATGGGAGTGAAATTTCATTAATTAGACATATATTGTCAAGTGTTAATAGAGACTTGAATGAGATTAATAAGGTCGAATTAACATGATTAATAAAATTATCATAGATTTAATTGAATTAAATTAATAATTGTTATAAAAGGTTAATAGTTGTTAATTGATAGATCTAAGGAATACCAGAAAGGAAACCAAAGGTATATTAGGATAGTTCGGTTATTGCAAGTTAGATTAAATTGATTGCAAAAGTAAAACTCAAATATACCCAAGATTCAAGTGAAATAATGTATTATGGCGCATCTTCATTGATAGTTTTCACTAATTTAATTAATTTGTTTTCATTAAATTATTTTAAAATTTTCCCTTCATAAATTTAATTTTAGTTGCTAGATAATATTAAAATTTATACAATTTTGGTATTTGATACACAATCCCTGTTGGATAATATTCTATTCATCACTTTAATTTCTTGAAAAATTTTGTTCACTTGCGAATTTATCCATCAGGGATCCGTACTATCCTCCTTGATAGTGATTAAAACAACATCGTACTCTAAAACTCTCAATATCTAAGTGCCAAACTGTAAACTGTAAATCGTATTGTTGATTATGAATTGTAAATCGTACTGTTGATTATGAATTGTAATACTATACTGTTGATTGTGAACTATAATATTGTATTGTTGACTGTAAACTGTGGTGTTATAGTATTAACTGTAAGACTATAGAATAGTAAAATGTACTGCTAACCATAGACTATAAATGTGGCAACTAAAAATGATTAAAGTGTAACGTGTGATGGTTAATAGTTGGAGTAGGAAATCATGACTAACAAAGATAGGAAACGTAATGGTTAAAGTAAGACGAATGAGTCTAGGGGGTTACAGGAATAATGTTAACAACAAACAAAATTTAAAACTTAATGCAAGAATAGTATAATGTAGGTCAACCTAGGTCATTACCTCCCACGCACTATATCGAGGTCTATATTTAGGATACTATGTTGTTATTATTGAGCATGTGTAGCTCACTCCAATTTACTCTTTTTTAGAGCAGAGAATCACGAGCAACCCCAAGATCAGCAAGAACCGTGAAGAGGGTATTAGAGTACCAACTGAGATCAACCTTGCAAACATTGAAGTGTTTCAAATCTATTCATTCTCATTATTTTTATCTACCATCTCTATTTGAAGGAGTGTTAGGATTTATAAACACGAAAAATAAATGCAATGTAACCTTTATATTTTATTAGTGTTTTAATTCTCTCTTTAATTCCTATTTAGTAAACTTATCAAATACTATAAGTTATGGGTAAATATTGTATTTTTCAATGGAGAATATAACAACTAGTTTTTTAAATTTCTCATAACTATGACTAAGCTTAATAAAAAAAAAGTCTTAGGCAATGGTTTAGTGAATAAATCCATATCTAATTATATTGGTTAGATATAATAAGGAGACTTAGTTTTTGAGAAGCAATCCCTAATAAAATGAAAATTTAATTCTATGTGCTTCATTTAACATTGAACACATGACTAAAGGACAAATATATTGTGAAATTTATGGGATCACTTCATATGATAGGTGGTTTAGAAAAATCAACTTTGAGTTAAAGAAGAAATTGCCACCAAATTAACTTAGCAAAAAATTACCAGTGGTTTTTTTGTATTTCCTCAAATTGATTATTTTTCAATTATGAACAACATTATAATACAAGTATATGTGTTAGTTAGCTTTTGGCATAAGATATATTTGTCTTGTGTAATAAACTAGTTACTCATTGTTATGGAAATGTGAGCAAGCATTCCATGACCTTTTCGATATACATAGTTAGTCCACATAAAAAAGACATATAAGTTACACTCAGAATTTAGGCCTCTCTAAGGTAGATTTAATGGATGACTTCTCATCTATTAAGATAGATATTGTTAAAGAAAAATTAGAGGTGTACTAATTCTTTATTTGAAACTAATTATTTTTTATTATTAAGACTCATTTTTAAAAGCTATCTACACTTACTTGATGGGATTCCTGATCAACCAAAGATAACTATAAATTTAACACCTTTTCCCTTTGAGGAAAATTAAATGCCGCATCTCTAATACTAAAGCCAATTATCAACAAGAAGCTCATGAGGTGATTTGTTTTCTTTGTTACACAATATTTTCCATACATGATTTTCTTATACTAACCAACATTGCTTGAAGATATTAAAATAAAAAATTTTATATAGCTGATACAGTCAAGAAACTAATAATACACACCAATAGACAGTGAACATGCTAGAGAACTATATAAATATATATATATATATATATATCATATATATATTAAAAGTTCTTTTAAGTTTTATTAATAAAGTGCTAAGTATATATGGAGGATATCTTTGTGAAAAAATAAAAAATGATGTATTAGTTTAACTATGCTCAAGATTTTTGTAAAAGGGTATTTTTTTTAATTATCCTTAAAAATACATAAAAATGTATTGAAATATTACATACTTTTACCTATATATAAATTAAAGTTAAATTCACAACATTGGTGGTTGTTAGATAATTACAAATCTTTTTACTTAATTGTTAGATATATTGCAAAATAAAGAATAACGGTAATGATTTTATTAGTAGGCAAGGGGTATGGATTGAGAGAAAAAGAAAATAGGTACATATGATGGGAAAAAATAAAAGGTAATAATTTTTCTAGAATAAAACAAAAAAGATAATATCTAACAAAATCATTTTTTCTCAAAAATAAGGAAAAAAAATGAAATCGATATCTTCACCTCCCTATGAAGGATCTACCTAGGGGTATGCTACTCACACCTCTTTGTGAAGAATCCACCTAGGGGCACGTTATCCTCACAACTCTATGAAGAATCCACCTAAGGGCACCACATTCAATGTACATGAGCATTCACCATTAAAACCTTGTTTGGTATTTATACATTTTTCTATTTTCTTCATCCCCATATATATATTTTCCTCTCTCTCTATCTTTATCTCTCTCTGTACATTTATGCTTTGAATTCAACAAGATGTCATCAACTTCATCTAAAAGTGAGATCTCGTAACTTACTAGTTTGGGAATACAACCATATGTAGATAATGGTGGAGAAGCAAGTCGTAGAGATCAAAATTCAACTATTAAAAGAGCATAAATGTTTAATATTACCGATCAAGTACAAAATATTATCCGAGTAAGTTTTAAAATATATAAATATATGAAGGTTTTGATGGTTTTTTAGAATTATTAAAATGCTCCATTTAGAAATAGAAAATGGTGGAGGAATTGAGAGTGAAGTTGAAAAAGGAAGAAAATAAGAAGAAAACATGTCAAACAACATGGAGTACTCATTGTGTGAATTAATTTGTAGGGGGATCAACTTATAGAGAAAAAATAAAAAAAAAATGTCTAGTAGTTGAAATAACCAAAGTTTTGTTTATGCTTCCTAAGGATCTTATGGTCATTGCTGATAACATTGGACCTGTTAGTAAATGATTCATCACTTAAATCTAGCATATCATCTTATAAGTCAAATGATTTAATAGAATACTCAATACTGGTTAATTTGTTTGTTGGCAATACACTTCAAAGGATATTATTCAATCCAAAACTAATCACCACTACACAATTCGACAAACAATCGAAGGGTAGAT
Organism: Carica papaya; assembly: GCF_000150535.2. The sequence continues at coordinate 164,532 of NW_019014549.1, forward strand.
GATAAAGCAATACTATAACACCCCGTCCATCATTGTGCTTAAATGATTTGGAAACCCTATTTATTCGGGCCTTTGGCTACATTAAAGTTAATTAATTTACTCTGCTTAATATTTATCATGATTTATAAATCTGGTTAATTTTTATTTTATTTTATTTTATTTTATTTTAAATTTTATTATTTAATTTTGTATTTAACTTATTTAAATTAATTATAGAAAAATTGAGAGAAATCAGAAAAAATAGCGAAACAGGATGAAATCCCGTGGGGAAGCAGATTGCCCACGCAGGTGCATGCGAGCACAGCTGCAGTGCGAGGTGCGCATAGCGCACACATCTCATCCGCACGCATGCACGCACGGAACGTGCCCACAGTGTGCATGTCCCGTCCGTGTGCATGGCGCGGGGTTAGGACCTGAGCGAGTTTTATCGCGTGAAGGTGGGCTATTCGCGCATCACCTTAAGTGCGATAACCCTTGTGCGCTTAGGGCCTACGCGTGGTGCCTAATGTGCCAAGGCCCTGCGCGCGCAGTAGGAGACCTGTACGCCTGCAGGCTAGCATATAGCGCGCTGGTCGGGGCACTGTAACCTCAGGCAGTGCATCACCATCGCCTTACGCGGCGCACCACTGCCCCCAATGAAGGAGACCCTCCTCCCTTGTTTTTCATGCTGAGCATCTTTTTCTCCTCTCTTCACTAGATTTCATCACTTGGCGTGAAGCTGACGGTTCCAAAACTCTATAAATTGCCCTTCCCCGTCAATTTTGTCCCCACACTTCTATTCTTCTATTTTTCAAGATTTAAAGAGAGAGAGAGAGATATAGTAGTCTAGTGAGAGAAGAAGAAAAAGAAAAGGAGAACAGTGAAGAAGAAAACATCAAGGTTTTGTTATGGAATCTAGTATTTTTTTTAACATTTTAAGGAGTATTTTTAGATAAACTAATTTAACATGATTGTGATTTTACCTGTTTTGTATGCCTATGTGTTCAGATGAGTCGAATTGTTCTTGTTTTCAAGCATGTTGTGTGAATTGCAGACACTTAATAAATTTCATATAATAAATATAATATGTAATTGGTAAAAAATAAAAATTATAAAAGAAAAGAATGAAGCCTGTATGGTCCGAAGTGTATTTGTATTGACATGTGCATCAAATGTCTCGTCATGCTTTTTATCTCTGAGGGGTATCTGTTCTCCTTGCCCTTCAAGATATCTGTTTCTCCCTTTACTATCTGGTCTGGAAAGATGTAAGAGGATTGCTCTCAGTGGATAACAGCGTGCCCTGTGACGAGAGTGGTATCGCACTATCTGTAGGGGTCACTCGTGACTATAGATATCTGTTAGGACCACTATGATTGGTACGACCATGGTCATAGATCGTACCATAGTTTGGCTAGCTAGAAATGGGACAAAGCAAATTGCCGTGTCTGTATCGGATTTGGTCATTCCATTTAGATAGTTGAAAATCTGTATTTGCCCTCAGAGATGAAGTTGTAACGACTTCGTGAAGTATGCATGAAAATCTGAGCATTTTATAATTTATTTGATTTTCTTTATTAACTGGCATGATGTACGTTTGGTTGTCTGTATTAACGTACTGTTTTCTTAAGAAATAAATAGTTTTCATAATGTGAGATAAGTAAATAAGGAGGTTAAATAATAAGCTCTTAAGTCAAAGTAATTAACTTTTGAAACCTTACGATGTTAATTTAATATTGTTTTTGTTACTTAGTATATGAAACTCACTCTTTTAATGCTTCCTTAGATGAGAAAGAAAGTGAGAAACTACAAGCTGACCTACTCTGGGAAGTCTATGAGGATTCCGTGTATCCACAAGTCTGAGTGCATGATTGTTCCCACACTCTAATAAGTCCAATAGCATAGTGAAATGAATAGCCTTTATGTTTTGTTTTTTATTTGGTAGCCACTTCTGACCTCAATATATGTATGTATTGGAACTCATATGTATTTATAAGGGATTTGTAATAATTTTGTTCCGCTACATAAATTTTATCATGCACTTTTTATTCTGTATCTATATCTAACACCCATTTGCCTTAATTAGCACTTGGGATGTCACAAATACCAACATGAAACTAGGTGATATGATTTAGTAAGTCCCTTTAATTTTCTAAATTAAACATTAGCTTTTGAACATGTATCAAGAAATAGAAAAATTTATATATAGTAACCCAAAAACCTTAAAAGCATTTACCCTATGTGGGATTACTATATTTTATTCATAAGGAATCACAAAGATCATTATGATTGATTATGGAGGTTATAAATATTATACTTAATGAAATCTACCCTCACAAGCCCACTTCTAAGCCAATAAAGAAAAAAATAGATGAATAGAATAATTCTATAGTGTCGTCGAAGAAGGGAGTACTTTAATGTAGAAGAAGGTCAATAGGGCAAGGAAGAATAAAAATGATGATGAATAATGAGTACTCCAGCATGGAGGAAAGTTGTTAAGCCAAGAAAGGTGGTGGATCAAAGGACTTATTCTTTACATTGATTTCATAAAGTATAAAATTTGTGACCTCCACAATTGACTAAAATGATCATTTTAATTCCTTAGGAATAAAATACTATAGTCTCACATTGCGTAAATGTGGCTGGGTTTTTGGGTAACCATGTATAAAGTTTTTCATTTCTAGAAACATCTTCCAAAAAACTAATGTTTAGTTCATAAAATGGAATGAGCTTATTAAATCACATCTTTTTATTTCACATTTGTCATCGATCAATTGTCCACCTCCTAGGTTATTTATTGGATTGTGTAGTGGTGATTAGTCTTTTGGTTGAATAAGATCCTTCGAAGTGTACTGCCAGTAAACAAATTAACCATTAATTAGATTTCTATTCAAATTATTTGACTTACAAAACGATCTGTGAAACTTAAGTGATAAAAAATTTACTAACAAGTTCAATGTTATCAGCACTAGCAAGAGTTAGAAATTATAAACAAAACTGTGTTGTTCCAGGTACTACCACATTTTGTTTTTGTGTCTTAGCTGATCCCCCTGCAAATTAATTCACAAACTAACTACTCTATGATCCATAAAAATCTAGTAAAAATTTATATAAATATATATATATAGATTATGGAAACACCATCAGAGTGGGTTTAAAAGGATGGACATTTTGTTTGATTGTCTTCTATAGGAAGTCGGGGACCACTGCCTCTACCTTTGCTGAAACATTTTTCCCTTTAATCATTAGTTGTTCAGTCTCTGCAGCTTGATGTGCTTTCTTATGAATGCAAAATGTTACTTTTAGGGGACAAATTGTTCTGCTTTTTTATTATACATGCTTAAACAATTGTAAAAGAGGAACAACTTTCTTCGAATAGAAATAATCAACAAGAATTAAGAGTAGAGCTGTATAAAAATATTTGTGATACTTTCACTATAAGGGATACTATATAAGCAACAATTGGGAAGTGTATTGTACTTTCCTTTTCCTTGACATAGGGTCCACATTATATGATTCAGAAATACTAAGATGCAATGACTATGTTGTTTTTATGACAATCCACATTTATTTATTGCATTTATAAGTAATTCAAAATGGCTAGAAATGAAGTATGTTTTCATTAATTGATGGGCTTATGGTAAAAGATAGATGAGATATTATTACAAGTGTTTATAAGATAAAACTCCAACAACTATTAAAGCTCATTATCGACCAATAACATGTTAGCAAAACACCTTAAGGCAAGTTTGACTAATACTATAGTTTTATTAACTTCTTAAATTTAGATTTAAATTGTAAGTCTAGAAATTGATAAAGAATTAAGATAAATAAAGATAGAATATAATAACAACTAAAGAATAGCTTGTACGAAAATATATTCTTATGCATTAATGAATAATTTAATCCAGAATATATTCCCAACATTTTATTTTCCTCAATAAAAAATACTTACTATTCTTAGAAAAGATTAACATTAAACAATATCAATATTCAAATTTGCTAAATTATTTAGATTATATTTTTAATATTTTATTTATACAACAATTTGATCATCTATGATATTTCTCCTATTAATAATAGTGATCTATACAATAGAGTTTAAAAAATGAGGACTGCCACATGCCCACATATTGTTGTGGTTGGACCAAAGAAATTTTACCATTACTGCATTCCATATAGATCATATAATTTCAGCCGAACTTCCATATAGATTATATGATTCATGATCCATGTGGAGTGCCAAAAAGTAAATACTTTACATATAATAGATGGAATGTACACAAAAAATTCTCAAAGAAATTCCATATAGAGACCGAGTTAATGAGAATGGATATCTAATATACAAAATAAGAGATAAAGATATTTTAGTAACAGAGGGGTTTATCAAGCTTGACAATAGATATGTCATCCCTTACAATATATATTTCTTACCAAAATTTCAAGCGTTTATGAATCTTAAATAGTGTAACAAATGAAAGGCAATAAAGTATATTCAAATATGTGATTAAAGGGCCACATCAAAGAGT
>NW_019014549.1:247457-263918 GCF_000150535.2 Carica papaya
TCTTTAAGATTGATCTCAGAATGGGATACCACCAGTTGAGAGTCAAAGAGGAAGATATTTTGAAGACCACCTTCTAGTATAGGTACAGTTTGTACGAGTTCAGGGTAATGCCATTCGGATTAACCAATGCCCCTGCAGCCTTCATGGACCTAATGAACAGAATTTTTTAGCACGCACTAGATTAATACATCATCGTTTTGACTGATGACATCGTAGTGTATTCCAAGAGCCTTGAAGAACATGCAGTGCACTTGATTGAAGTGTTGGAGACTCTTCCCCGAAACCAACTGTACGTTAAACTGAGCAAATACTCTTTTTGATTGGATCAATTTTTCTTTCTCGGTCATATAATTTCAAGTGAAGGAGTTTTCGTAAACCCGTCATAAGTGGGAACGGTAGTCAACTAGAATTTGTCCACCAATGTGGCCGAGGTACGTAGTTTTCTTGGCTTGACAGGTTATTATTAATGGTTCATTGATGGATTTGCTAAGATTGCCACCTCACTGACCCGACTTACCCGAAAGGGGGTACCATTCATATGAAATTATTAATATAGTGAAAGTTCATGGAATTAAAGTATCGTCTCACCTTTACTCCAGTGTTGATCCTCCCTGACAATACGAAAAAATTTCAGGTCCATTGCGATGCATCTCATATTGACTTGGGGTGTGTCTTAATGCAGCATGGTAGAGTAGTTGCTTATGGGTCCCAAAAATTGAAACCTCATGAGCAGAACTACCCTACCCATGACCTAGAGCTAGCAACCATTATATTTGCCTTGAAGATATGGCATCATTATCTGTATGGTTAGACCTTTGAAATTTATACTGACCATAAGAGTTTAAAGTACATCCTTTCACAGAAGGAGTTAAACATGAAACAAGAGACGCTGGATGGATCTTCTAAAAGACTATGACTGTGAGATAATCTATTACCCTAGGAGAGGAAATGTGGTCACTGATGCACTAAGCTGAAAGGAGTCTATTGTGTTGGCTCAAACCATGGCCTCCAGTTGGAAATTGGTGGACGCTATGCATTTCTCGGCCTTAGCTATTATGGCAAAGGCACCTATTTTGCCCAGATCCAAACCCTGCTGAATCTCTTTATGAAAATCTGGAAAGCTCAATCTATGGACCCGGAACTCACCAAGAACTTAGGTAAGTTCATTTCTGACAAATTTTCTAATTTTAGGATTTCATATGATGGACTGTTCAGATTCCAGAACTGAATTTTGGTCCCCGTTGTTGTAAGGGCGGATGTTCTCAAGATCGGCCATGCTTCCAAGCTATCCATCCATCTTGGAAGTATCAAAATGTACTGAAACTTAAAGAGTTAGTACTGGTGGCAAAGAATAAAGAGGGACAGAGTTGACTACGTCTCCCAATGCATTACTTGTCAATGAATTAAGATAGAACATCAAAGACCTGATGGTTTGTTACAAGGTCTTCTGATTCTTGAATGGAAATAGGAGCATGTAACTATGAATTTTGTTACAGGATTACCCAGGATCTATTCTAGTCAAAACGCTATCTGGGTCATCATCGATAGACTGACCAAGACTGCCCATTTTCTGCCCATCAGAACCACTGACTTCACCAGCAAGTTAGCCCGCCTATATGTTCATGAAATTGTTTGATTTCATGGTGTTCCCTCATCTATTGTGTCCGACCATGATCCCCAGTTTACCTCCCACTTCTGGAATAGCTTCCAGGAAGCTCTAGGGTATGGGTTGTATTTCAGTACCACTTATCATCCTCAAATGTATGGTCAGTCGAAACATTCGATCCAGACATTGGAAGACATGTTGCGTGCTTACGCCTTCGACTTTAGTGATAACTAGTATGAGTATCTTCCCCTTTATGAATTTGCTTATAATAATAGTTATCATTCCAACATAGGCCCCCATATGAAGCACTGTATGGAAGGCCTTGCCGTTCTCCTACTTGTTGGAGTGAAGTCAGAAACTAGCGCCATTTAGGATCAGATTTCATACAAGAGACCATTGAGAAGGTCACAATCATCCGCAAGAACTTGGCAACTACCTAGAGGTGTCAAAAGAGTTACACCGACAATCATAGGCGACACTTGGCTTTTGTCGTGGAAGATTAGGTCTTCCTCAAGCTTTTCCCCTATAAGGGAAATATGCGGTTCGAAAAGAGAGAAAAGTTGAGCCCTTATTATGTGGGACCTTTTTGGATCATTGAGCGCATTGGACCCTTGGCATACTATTTCGCTCTATCCCGAGAGTTTATAGGACTACATGACGTCTTTCACATCTCGATGCTTAAGAGGTACCACCCTGATCCTTCTCATATTATTCCTTAGGATGAGGTACAAGTACAAGCGGACATGACTTATGAGAAGGTTCTTGTGGAGATTCTTGGGTGGACTGATAAGGTCTTGCATAATAGGATGATTCCCATGGTGAAGGTGCGATGGTAGCATCATACCCCGGAGGAAGCCACGTGGGAGTTGGAGAGCGAGATGAGAGAGAAGTATCCGGATCTATTCCAAGCAAATTTGGGACTAAATTTTTTTAACGTGGGGGGGATATAACACTCCGCCCATCATTGAGCTTAATTAATTTAGAAAACACAATTTATTCGGGTCTTTGGCCGCATTAAACTCATTTAAATTACATTGTGTATTATTTATTGTAATTTATAAATCTGGTTTATTTTTAATTATTTTTCTTTTATTTAATTTTATTTATTTTTTATTTTTATTATTTAATTTGCAATTAATTTTATTTTATTTTATTTTAGAAAAATTGGAAAAACGGCGAAATTGGAAGAAATCCTGCAGGATTTGCAGAGCCACCCGTGCACACGCATGCACAGCAGACGTGGGACGTGTGCATAGCGTGCATGTCCCATTCGCACGCACACGCGCATGGCACGTGGACAGGTCGTGCGTGCGTCTTGTTGCGCTCATGTGGGCCATCTGTGCATCACTCGTGTGCGGACAAGCACCAGACACATTGTGCATGTCGTCCGCGTAGCAGGCCTGCGTGGATAGGCCCTGCGCGTACAGTGCCCAGCACGCTAAGGCCTTACCCGCGCGATGCCCAACACACTTAGGCCCTTTGTGCACGGAGAAGGAGGCCTATACGAACACAATCTAGGCCTTGCGCGCGTGGCAGGAGGCCTGTGCACCTATAGGCTAGCCTGCAGTGCACCGTCGTCGCCTTGGGCAGCGTGCCGCCATCGCCGGTGGAGGAGGCCCTCCTCCCTCATTTTTTATACCGAGCATTTTTTTTTCTCTCTCTTCATTAGATTTTGCCACTTGCCGTGAATCCGACAGTTCCAGAATTCTACAAATAGACATTCCCACCCCATTCTTCCCACACTTCCATTCTTCTATTTTTCTAAACTTAAAGAGAGAAAAAGAGAGAGAGAGTAATCTAGTGAGAGAAAGAGGAAAAGAAAAGAAGAACGATGAAGGAGAAGGCATCAAAGTTTTGGTAAGAAATTTAATATTTCTTTCAATGTCTTAAGGAATATTTTTAGATAAAATAAAATTATTAAACATGATGATTGTGATTTTGCCTGCTTGTATACCTTTATGTTTATAGTTTAGATAAGTTGAATTGTTCTTGTTTTCAAGCATGCTATGCAAATTATAGACACTTGATGATTTGCATGTAATAAAATATAATATGAAATCGGTATTATTTCCTGATAAAAATAAAGGGTTAAAAGAAAAAAAAAGTGGAAAGAAACATGAATGGTCTGAAATATATATCTGTATTGATATGCATGTTGCATCAAGTATTTCATAAGGCTTTTTATCTCTGAGAGATATCTGTTCTCCTAGCCCTTCAGGATATCTGTTCCCTTAGCCCTTCGAAGTATCTGTTCCCCTAGCCCTTCTGAGTATTTGTTTTCCCCTCCCCCATCTAGTAAAAAGATATAAAAGGACTGCTCCCAATGGATGACGATGAACCCTCTAATGAGAGTGGTAACATGAATATCTATTAGGGGTCACCCTTGACTAAGTTCTTCATGACTGTAGATATCTAATAGGGCCATTATGGTTCGTATGATCGTCGTCGTAGATTGTACCATGGTATTGCCAGCCTGAAATTGGCTTGAGGAAATTGTTGTATTTGTATATGATCTGGTCATTCCACTTGGGTAGTTGGAAATCTGTATCTGCCTTCAGAGATGGAAGTTGTAACGACTTCCCAAAGCATGATACAAAAATATGAGCATTTCATGATTTATTTGATTTTTTCTATTATGTGGCATGATGTATGTTTGATTATTCATATTAATGTATTGTCTTCATAATTAATAAATTGTTTTCATAATATATTATGACTGCGATGACTGCGATGTCAATCATGTCGATGAGGAAAATCAGTACTCTATCGAATAGGTAACTTTACCCATGCTTTAATAGTTTTGCCAAGAAGGGACGCTTATGAAGATCAGCTAAAAATTAAAAAGTCATGCGAGGAGTCCGTTAAGAGACAAGTGAAGAAAGACCAAAATTTGAATCTGGACAAAAGTTGCTTCTTCATCCAAGAACAGCCCGAGCACCCCGCCGAATGTCCAGTAAAACCTCTATCATCGTTGACCTTAGATGAAAAATTTATAGTTTATGCAAATTCGAGGCTAAATCCTCTCAAAGAAGGGTGGGATGATGTAATAACCGTTGACAACACACCTAAACCAGAGGAGTGCAAGAAGCGAGCAAGTGTAGAAGAACTTCCAGGAAATGAAAGAAAGCAATTGCGAGGTAATGATACTGCAAGTTACTCTGTTCCCGACCAAGTATCAAATAGCAAGGCCAAATCCATCAGACACAATTTTTGACCTAGGAGGAAATAGCACCAGAAGATGTTAGAAACTTGAAGGGTAACAGGCCTTATTGCTAGAGAATGACTCGACCAAAAAATCCCGACCCAAGATCAAAGCTCAAATGTAGTATGGGTTTAGGTACCCGTGGGGTACACATGCATTGCAATGCATGTACAAGATACTTGGCTCGCACATCCACCGGTATTAATGCATGTACAAGATCTTGGCTCACACATCCACCAGTATTCTCTGGTCCCGTGGTAAGGTAGTGAGGGAGACCTTATAGTCCACAGGAAAATTAGAGACAGGCAACCTCCTTGAAGTAGAGATTTGGAGGCCCACATGCAGGTAAGGAGATCCACACGTGCGCTGGACATGTGACTTAGCCTGCACGGTTCCCCAACATGCACAAACCGTGCGCACGAGCACCTAGAAGTGCCAACATATGTGGCCCTCTAGGCCCCTACGGAACCAACCGCGCACGCGTAGGCCCATGGGCCAAATAAACGCATCGGGCCCACAAACGACCAAGCAGAACGGTCCAGGCCGCTAGCCCTCGACTCCTGCGGGCTTTCCCCCGTGCAACCCTCGCAGACCAATCAGCCTGGCCCATCCGAGTAGCCCAAGTTGCCAGCCCTCTTTTATTTTATTTTAAAATATTATTTAATATTTATTTTTATTTTAAAACCCGCTTTAAAAAGGCTTGGGATCCACTTTTAATTACCCATGTGTTAAAATTAATTTCAACATGTTTTTTAATGAATTGCATATGGGATAAATATGAATATAAATTAAATATTATTTTAATTATTACTCTATCTCCTAAGATTATTTGATTAATTTATTTGGGATAGGATAGTTATTTTATTTTATATTTATCCTAGATTAAGATAGAATTTTATCTAGGGTATTATTTTATTAATTATCTCAAGATTCATGTACTCATCTAGATTGCACGGGAAAGGCTATAAATAGACCTTTGCCCCAAGTTGTAAAGCACACCTTTGAGAATAGATTTGAGAGAATTCTTGAGATCTTCAGCTTTTTTTTCCTTTGCATTTTTGCTAAAATTAGCTTCTTCAAGTTCTTCAAGAAGCTGGAGTCTTCAGAAGTCTTGTTGAGCTAAGGATTGTGGATTCAATTAAAGGGAGGAGTTTTATTCTAGGTGGTTATTGTTTTGATATTGCATACATTGACTGGGTTGTTAGGAGTAGATTCGATCCTCCCCATACCCTCCCATATCATCTGGTATCAGAGCTTTGGCTCCTAGAACATTTTGTTCATTAACAATTCAAATTAATTTTTTATATTCATATCTATCCCTTCAATTCAAGTAGTTCGTGTTATTATTTTAAAAAAAATTATATATCAAAAATACACAAAATACTCCAATTATACCCCATAAGGCAATTGGCACCTTGTTTGCATTTTGAATCACAAAAATAGAATCGCCATTTAATTAGTGACTGGAAATCCTTTGAAAAATCAAGGCAAAGTACGTTGCCTAACTGGTGTGAGTGAAAACTTTTGTTCTCATTCCGCACACTATCCACATTTAATTTTTGAATTCCATTCTGTAATCTGCATCAACGTTGCATAAAGAAATTTGACTGGTCATAGAGTGTAGCTGATAAATTTGGGGTAGTGTAAGAAGATACACTTATCGATTATAACCATCGGGATTGATTGGATCCCTATGTATCAGTTCAAATTGTAATTTTTTGTGATCTACATTTGATTCTTTATTTTACACTTGTTTCGTTGCATAATTAAGCGACCACTTGTTACTAGTTTCTTAACACACAAAGGGCACACCATTTCTTATTATGTGTGCTTATTTTTTAGCTTTAGTAGAAATCCGAATCCTTTAGGATTCCTTGCTATGTCATAAGGATTAACGTTCATATCTGATTCAAGCAATTTCGATTGTGAACGCTCAACTCGACAGATGAAGCTATCAATCGAGAGATTGCGAGGTAAACACGAGCAAAGGTGAGGGAGAGATATTGTTTTCACTAAATTTTGTCTTTGCAAGAACTCTGCAATGTCTCACTAAAGCGCCAACTGCCAATCAACCACCTTAGAAGAAAGAGTCATGGACATGTTTACCCAGTTAAGTGTCTAGTTAGGAAACATGGCTGTTCGTATGGATCGCCAAGAGGGAGGCGAGCACTGTAGTCGTGCTTGACACCAAATAGTACACAACAAGACAGGATTGTGTGGCGATGATATTGGTGACAGACAAGGAGACCGTCGTGAAGAGGCAAACAGAGACCTTCATGACTTTAAGTTCCAGCTACCAGCCTTTCAAGGGAAGAATGACCCCGAAGCCTACCTCGAGTGGGAACGGAAGATCAATCACATTTTTAGCTACTGTAAGTATATTGAAGATAAAAAGATCTAGTTAGCTACCTTTGAGTTTACCGATTATGCCTCAGTATAGTGGGATCAATTAGCTCTTCTTTGGGAACGAGATGAAGACTTGCCTATCACTACATGGCTAGAATTCAGATCCATCATGAGGAAGCATTTTGTGCTAGTTCATGTCGACAGGGAGATGAACCTGAGATTGCAATGCTTGACCTAGGGTTCTAAATTAGTGCAAGAGTATTATAAAGAAATGGAGATAACTATGATTAAGGACTGAGTTGATGAATGTTTGAAAGCCACCATGGCTCGGTTCTTGGAGGGTCTAAATAAGGATATCGCCCACATCTTTGAACTCCAAAACTATGTCGATTTAGACAAGATGATGCACAAGGCCACCAAGATTGAAAGAAAATTAAAGAGTATAGGGACTAATTGAGGGTATGTTAGTAATGCTCCCCAGGAAAACCAAGGATGGAATCGAAGGAATGAAAGTAAGAAAGTGGACGACAGTAAGGGAAAGCCACCCGCTAGTAATCTAGCAGTTAATCCTAAGGCACTAGCCACCCACCAAAGCATTGTTAAATGTTTCAAGTGCTTAGGAGCAGGGAATATTGCATCATAATGTCCTAATCAGCATGCCATGATTCTCCGAGATGATGGAGATATCGTCAGTGACCATGAAAGCAGTGATAAACAGGAAGATCTATCACTAGTGGACGTAGAAATATAGCTCGACCAGTACAAGGAGATGTATTTATGGTTCAACGAGCACTAAACATACAGGTTAAGCCTAAAGGCAATAGTCAGCGAGAGACTATTTTTCATTCCAAGTCTCTGGTCATTAGAAAAGTCTTTAGTGTGATAGTTAACACTGACGTGGAAACCCCACCCTACTCCTTACAAATTGCACTGATTGGATGATAGCAAAGAGATCGACATCACCCAGTAGGTATATGTCCCATTCTCTATTGGTGACTACACGAATGAGACATTGTGTAATGCCCAGCCTATCATTGTGTTAAAATAATTTGGAAACTCTATTTATTTGGGCCTTTGGCCACCTTAAATTTAAATTAATTTATACTGTTCTTGAGATCCGTGATTTTAATATATTTTTATTTTTATTTTTTATTTATTTTATTATAATTTTAATTTATTTCAAAAAAATTAGAAAAAAATCAAAAAACGGCAAAACAGGAGAAAATCTACTTGCGGGAAAAATGTTGCAAAAAAACAGTTTGCCTGCATGGGTGTTGGGCACTGTGCACGTGCACATGCACGAACTATGGCTGCGGGGCATGCGCACAGCGCACACGTGCCATTCACACGCTAGCATGCATGGGACGTGCGAACAGCGCGCACGTCCCCTCCGCACGCACGCACGAATGGAACTTGCGCACAGCGTACACGTCCTTTCCGCCTACATGGTGCAGGATCAGGACCTGCACGCGTATCCTATCATGCGCAGGCAGGCCATCCACGCATCACTTCGAGCATGGACTTGCGCCGCACAATGTGCTCATGCTGTCTACGTAGCAGGCCATCACGGATAGACCCTGTGCGCCTAAGGGTTGCGTGCGCGGTGCTCAGTGCACCAAGGCTTTACATGTGCGTAGGCTAGCCTTCACATAGGGCAGCAGGCCTGTGCATCTCCAAGCTAGCTTGTAGCGCATCGGCCCAAGCTTTGCCGCCTCGAGCAGTGCTTCGCCACTACTTTAGGCAGCATCGCTGCCGCCAGTGGAGGAAATTTTCCTCCCTTATTTTTTGTGCCAAGATTCTTTTTTTCATATCTCTTCATTGAATTTAGCCACTTGGTGCAAACCCAATAGTTCTGAAATTCTATAAATTGCCCTCCCCCTTCCCTTCCTCTCCATACTTTTATTTCTTCCATTTTTTAAAGGTTTAGAGAGAGAGAGATAGTAAATTAGTGAGAGAAGAAAGGAAAGAAAGGAAAAACGGTGAGGAAGAAAACATCTAGTTTTTGGTAAGAAATCTAGTATTACTTTTAATTTCTTAAGGAGTAATTGTAAATAAGTGAATTTAATATGATAGTTATTTTGTCTGTTTTGTATGGCTCTATATTCAAATGAGTCGAATTTTTCTAATTTTCAGCACGTTATGTGATTTACTAACACTTGATGAATATGCATGTTATAAATGTAATATACAGCCCATGATAATAAAAGTAAAATAAAAAGAAAAGAGAAAAGTGGAATGAATCATGTATGGTCCGAAATGTATCTGTATTGACATGCGTATTGCATCAAGTGTCTCGTTAGCCTTTTTATCTCTGAGGGGTATTTGTTTCCCTTACCCTTCAAGGTATCTGTTTCTCCCTCCCTTATCTGGTCTGAAAAGACGTAAGAGGACCACTCCTAGTGGATGACGGCGTGCCCTCTGACGAGAGTGGTATCACACTATCTATAGGGGTTACCCGTGACTAAGTAATATCGTGACTATAGATATTTGTTAGTGCCATTATGGCTTGTACGGCCATGGTTGTAGAGCGTACTATGCTTTAGCCAGTCAGAAATGGGACTGAGCAAATTGTCGTATCTGTATCTGATCTGGTCATTCTATTTTGATAGTTGAAAATCTGTATCTGTATCTACCCTTAGAGATGGAAGATTGTAATGACTTCGCGAAGCATGACACGAAAAATCTGCGCATTTCATGATTTATTTGATTTTCTCTATTATTTGACATGATATATGTATATTTGATTTTCTGTGCTAATGTTCTATTTTGATATTCAAATAAATAGTTTTTCCTAATGATGAGTTAGGTAAATGAGGAAACTGAACGATAAGAAAAATAATAAACTTTTGAAATCTTACAATGTTAATTTAATACTGTTATCCTTACTAGCATATAGAACTCACTCTTTCCATTTTCCCTAAGATGAGGAAGAAAATTAAGAAACGTAGGCAGACCTACATTTGAAGGTCTATAAGGATCTCATCGATCCACAAGTTTGAATGCATGTCTATTTTCGCACTCTGATGAATTGCAGTAACATAGTGAAAGAAGTGACCTTTATGTTTTGTATTTTCTAGCCACTTCTGGCCTAAATGATGTATGTAGTTGGATCATTATATATATATATATGTGAGGGATTTGTTAAGGTTTGATTTCGCTACATAAATATTATCATGCACTTGTTATTCCAAATTTGTATCTGACACTCATGCCTTAATTGGCACCTGGAATGTCATAGGTGGTAGCAGAGCAGAATATTACAGAACAAATCCCTTACACTGAGGCCTAGGATAGATAAACCATTTAGAGTACCTAGGAAAGATTAATGTCTCGAATCATCCAACCAGGGCTAAATTTGTAAAACTTTTATGAGCTATTCACGGATTAACTACAGCTGTAGGACAAAACCAGGTCAACCATTACCCACCCCCTGCCCCTGAGTTCCAAAACCCATATCATTCTATCTCTCATAATATAGCGGAGTTTAGGAAACTTAACCCCCCACACTTTGAAGGTGGCCCTGATCCTTTAGTTGCCGAAGCCTAGATCCTACAAATAGGAAAGCTCTTCTCTATACTAGACTTGACCGAAGAACAAAAAGTCCCTCTTGCAGCCTTTATGTTAAACAGTGAAGTCAAACACTAGTGGCAACTTAAGAAAGAAGTCCCTACCCCTACTACCTTGGAAGTTTTCATGGATGCTTTCTTTGATAACTTCTTCCTTGCTTATGTTCGGAAAAATAAAGAGGAGGAATCCTAGGACCCCGCTAAGGAAGTTTGTCTGTAGCCAAATATACAGCCCAATTATTTTAGGTATCTAGGTTTTCCCCTTTAATGGTCACCCCAAAAAGCCAAAAAGTTAGGAAGTTTCTCAAGTGCTTTCGTGCCGACATTTATGACCGGTTCATAATGCTGAGACCCAGCTCATATGCAGAGGTGCTTGAACATGCCCAGTTGGCCGAAAACCTTATATCGGCTAAGCACCAACGCTTTAATCAAGTTCGAGCCCAACAAGAGCCCCAAATCTTAGAAAGATGGTAAGTAACCCCCAGAAAAACGAACCAAAATTGCCCTTCCTCCTGCCTTGCCCCCACTTACAGCCCCACCTACCTAAACTAACAAACCTTGTCAACGTTGTGGTCGCTCACATGGTGACCTACCATGTCGGTGTATCAATCATGCCTTCTATTAGTGTGGAAGCACCCAACACCTTAAAAAAGACTGCCCTAAGTGACCGAAGGATGTAGCCCCCCGACCCATAATACAAGGTTGAGTGTACCATTTAGATAAAATTGAAGTCCTTCCTACTCATGTTCTCATACAGGGTATTTTTTCCTATTCATAATATTCCTGCCAAGGCTTTGAGAGATACTGGTGCAACTCATTCTTTTATTTCTTATGCAACTATGGGTAATCTACAATTGAGACCATAAGCTTTAGGAAAAACACTAGTAATGGAAACTCCCTTTAAAGGACTATTAGAAGCTCATTGCGTATATAAGGACTGTAGGATAAAAACTTCAAGGGTAGAAGTATGTGTAAACTTGATACTATTAGATTTTTTAGGATTTGATGTAATCTTAGGAATGGATTGGTTGGAAAAGTATAAAGTTATAATAGACTGTGAAAGTAAAATTATAACTTCACAATCCCAAAAAAAAAAACTAGAAGTTGTTATCATTTTTTAACGATTGAATGAATAGGAATATGGACGATGATCCTACTGTATGTTCCATACCCATTGTTTACAATTTTCCTGATGTCTTTCTCATCGAATTCCCTGGTCTACCTCCCCCACGAGAGTTAGAGTTCTTGATTGAATTATTGCCTGGAACCCAAACGATCTCGAAGCCCGCATATCGCATGAGTTGTGTTGAACTAACAGAGCTAAAACATCAGCTTTCTGATCTTATCACCTGAAAATTCATTCACCCTAGCCATTCTATATGGGGTGCTCTAGTGTTGTTCCAAAAGAAAAAAGATGGTACCCTTTGACTCTATGTGGACTATAAGAAACTCAACCGAGTGACCGTTAAAAGTAAGTATTCCTTACCCTGAATCGATGATCTCTTCAATCCACTGCAAGGAGCCATGGTCTTCTCTAAGATCTATCTCAGAATCGGGTACCACTAGTTGAGAGTGAAGGAAGAAGATATTTTAAAAACTATCTTTCAGTGTGGATAAGGATTGTACAAGTTCAGGGTGATGCCGTTCGGATTGACCAATGCTCCAGCAACTTTCATGGACCTAATGAACCGAATTTTCCAGCACGCATTGGATTATACGTCATCGTCTTTATTGATGACATTCTGGTGTATTCCAAAAGCCATGGGGAACATATTGTGCATTTTGCTGAAGTGCTGAAAATCCTTCACCAAAATCAACTGTATACGAAACTAAGTAAGTTCTCCTCTCAGTTGGATCAAATTTCTTTTCTTTGTCATGTAATCTCAAGTGAAGGGGTTTTTATAGACCTATCTAAGGTGAAATCAGTGACTAGCTCGAGTCCACCCACCAATATATGTAGTTTCCTTGGCTTGGGAGGCTAGTACCGATGATTTATGATGAGTTCGCCAAGATTGCTTCCCCCATGACTTGACTCATCAAAAAGGGTGTACCCTTCATTTGGAATTATGCATACAGTGAAAGCTTTATGGAGCTAAAGTGCCGTCTCACCTCTACCCCTGTGTTGATCCTCCCAATCAATGAGGGGAGATTCCAAGTTTACTGTGATGCATCTCATATTAGTTTGGGGTGTGTCTTCATGTAGTATGGTAGAGTAGTTGCTTTTCGATCCTGATAGCTTAAAGTCCATGATTAGAACTACCCTACTCACGACCTAGAGCTGGCAGCCATTATCTTTGCCCTGAAGTTATGGCGGCATCACTTGTATGGCCGCCAAAATCTACACTGACCATAAGAGTCTCAAAAATATCTTTTCACAACAGGAGTTAAATATGAGGCAAATATGTTGGATGGATCTTTTGAAAGATTATGATTGTCAAATCATTTATTACCCTGGGAGAGGGAACTTAGTCGATGCCCTAAGTCGACGAGAGCCTGTTGTGCTAGCCCAAACCATGGCCTCCAGTTAGAATATGATGGACACGGTGCAATCACTCTACCTTAACTATTATAGCGAAGGCACCTACCTCACCTAGATCCAAGCCTTATCGGATTTCTTTATGAAGATCTAGGTAGCATAGGCCGCAAACCCAAAACTCATCAAGAACCTGGGTAAGTTTACTTCGAATGAATTTCTTAATTTCAGGATCTTTGATGACGAATTGTTCAGATTTCATAATCGAATTTGGGTCCCTGATGTAGTATGCACAAATGTACTCAAAATCGTCCATGCTTCCAAGTTATCCATCCATCCCAGAAGTACCAAGATGTACCAAGACTTAAAGCGACACTATTGGTGGCCAGGAATGAAGAAGGATATAGTTAACTGCATCTCCCGATGCCTTACTTATCAACGAATAAAGGTAGAACATCAGAGACCTAGTGGCTTGCTATAGGGTCTTACGATTCTCGAATGGAAATGAGAGCACATAACTATGGATTTTGTCATCGGATTGCCTAGGACCTATTCTGATTAAAATTCCATTTGGTTTATTATGGATAGGCTGACCAAGATTGCCCATTTCTTGCTTATTCGAACCACAGAATCCACCAGTAAGTTAGCCCGCATATATGTGGATGAGATTGTTCGACTCCATGGAGTTCCCTCGTCCATTATATCCACCACAATCCCCAGTTCACCTCTCACTTTTAGGATAGGTTCAAAGAAGCCTTGGGGTTTGGGTTGTACTTCAGCAACACTTATCATCCCCAAACGGATGGTTAGTCTAAGCGTATGATCTAGACATTGAAAGACATGTTACGTGCTTGCATTCTCAACTTTGGTGATAACTGGTATGAGTATCTTCCTTTTTCTGAATTCACTTATAATAACAATTACCATTCCTGAATCAGTATTGCCCCATATGAAGCTTTGTATGGAAGGCCTTGTTGTTCCCCTACTTGCTAGAGTGAAGTCGGAAACTAACACCACGTAAGACTAGACCTCATTCAGAAGACCATTGAGAAAGTCGCAATCATTCACAAGAATTTGATAACTGTCTAGAGCCGTCAAAAGAGTTACACTAATAATCATAGGCGACCCTTGGAGTTTGCCATAGGAGATCAATTTTCCTGAAAGTCTATCCCTATAAAGGTAAGATACGATTTGGAAAAAGAGGAAAATTGAGCCCTCGATATGTTGGACCTTTTTCGATCTCGAGCACATTGGACTCGTGACTTACCACCTCAGTCTATCTCGGGAGTTCACAGGTTTACATGATGTCTTTTATGTCTCGATGTTCAAGAAGTAACACCTTGACCCTTCTCATGTTATTCCTTGTGATGAGGTACAGGTATAGGCCGATATGACCAATGAGGAGGTTCTTGCGAAAATTCTCGGGTGGACTGATGAGGCCTTATGTAATAAGACGATTTCCATGGTAAAGATACGTTGGCAGCATCACACCTTGAAAGAAACAAAGTGGGAGTTAAAGGATGAAATGCAGAAGAAATACCAAGACTTATTCAAGACAAATTTGGGGACCAAATTTTTTTAAGTGAGAGGGAAATAACACCCTGCCTATTACTGTACTAAAATAATTTGAAAACACTATTTATTTGGGCCTTTGGCCACCTTAAATTTAAATTAATTTACGCTGTTCTTGAGATCAATGATTTTAATCTATTTTTATTTTTAATTTTTTTATTTTATTATTATTTTATTTTAAATAATTTTATTTTATTTCAAAAGAAAAATTTAGAAAAAAATTTGAAAAATGACGATCGGGAGAAAACCTACTCGCAATAAAAATCTCGGGAGAAAATAGTTGCCCACGCAGGTGATGGGCACTGTGTGTGCGTACATGCGCATAGAGTGGTTGTAGGGCGTGCGCACAGCGTGCACGACCCATCCACACGCCATCAAGCACAGGACGTGCACACAATGTGCACATCCCCTTCGCACGCACGCACGCACGGGACGTGCGCACAGTGAGCACATCCCATCTGCACATCACTTCGCACATGGACTGGCACTGCACGTGCAAGCCTACTGTGCGTAGTCCCCAGGAACAAATAGGCCTAATGCGCCTAGGCCATGTGCGCGCGGCAATAGGCCTGTGCACCTGCAGGCTAGCCTGCAGCGCGCCAGGGGAGGGGGGCCTATGCCACCTCGTGTAATGCTCTGCCGTTGTCTTGAGCGGTGTGCCACCGTTGCTGGTGGAGGAAATTTTCCTCCCTCAATTTTCGTGCCAAGAATCTTTTTCTCCTCTCTCTTCACCAGATTTTTTCACTTGGTGCGCATTCAACGGTTCTAAAATTTTATAAATGGCTCTCCCCCTTCCCTTCCTCTCCACACTTCCATTTTTTAAAGATTTAAAGAGAGAGAGAGAGAAAGAGAGAGAGAGATAGTAAATTAGTAAGAGAAGAAGAGAAAGAAAGGAAAAAAGGTGAAGAAGAAAATATCGAGGTTTCGGTAAGGAATCTAGTATTATTTTTGACGTCTTAAGGAGTATTTTTAGATAAGAAAATTTAATATGATAGTTATTTTATCTGTTTTACATGCCTCTGTATTCAAATTAGTCGAATTGTTTTGTATTTTCAAGTATGTTGTGTGATTTACTGACACTTGATGAATTTGCATGTAATAAATGGAATTTGTAGCCCGTGATAATAAAAGTAAAATAAAAGAAAAAGAAAAAGAGAAAAGTATAATAAAATTTGTATGGTCCGAAGTGTATCGCTATTGACATGCATATTGCATCAAGTGTCTTGTTAGACTTTTTATCTCTGAGGGGTATCTGTTCCCCTTATCCTTCGGGGTATCTGTTTCTCCCTCCCCTATCTAGTCTGGAAAGGTATAGGAGGACCACTCCTAGTGGATGACAGCATGCCCTCTACGAGAGTGGTATCGCACTATCTGTAGGGGTTACCTTGGCTAAGTAATGTCATTACGATAGACTATCTATTAGGACCACTATAGTTGGTACAGCCGTGATCATAGATCATACCATAGTTTGGCCAGCCAGAAGTGGGCTTGAGAAAATTGCTGTATCTGTATCCGATCTGGTCATTCCACTTAGGCAGTTAGAAATCTGTATCTATATCTACCCTTAAAGATGGAAGTTTGTAATGACTTCGCGAAGCATAACACGAAAAATTTGTGCATTTCGTGATTTATTTGATTTTTTCTATTATTTAGCATGATATATGTATATTTGATTTTCTGTGCTAGCATACTAACT
>NW_019014549.1:276837-292175 GCF_000150535.2 Carica papaya
TTATACTATTAAAATAAAAGCTAATAAAGTTTTTCTTCACCATCTTCTATTGATCTTGAACTTGTTCCTCATCTCCTTTCACCTGGATGGGGGTGAATTGGGGTAAGTTTCACGAGCTTAGTAAGAAAAAATATTCTATAATGGAGACTTACGTACATATATTCATGCAATATATTAAATATAATAATTTTTATCATCAAAGAAAATGTCAAACAAGTATCACAATCAAAATACACAACAAAACAAATCATCTCACAAAACATATTCTAATCCTCATTCTTCTAACATTATTCTTATTCTCCTTTCAAATCACACTCATGGATTCACAGATTCCTCAAACCAAAACAGGTTTACTCACACACTCATATCACTCCACTCAGATTTATAATTTCACATTATTTAGTCTTTTAAAGCTTAATTAGGTTACCATCACACGATACCGTTTATATCATCATTGAGGAGAGGCGAAATGGATCCCCCCATCACATGGATAGCACACACACAAAATCTCATATTGACCATAGTAGTTATGTTTGTTAAGTGACACACTCACAAACACCTATCCACGTCTGGACTAGGTTTCAAACTCTATCCATGTGCAGGTGAATCATCATACCCACTAAACTTCAGCCACACGTACTCTCCCCTCCTCAGTTCAGACTAAATGAGTAGGTATGCAGCATTCTTACACTCTACACTCTTTCCAAATGTCTCTAAGTCCTAATTCATTCATTTCATACCTAAAATCTCAATTGTACGCATAATAAAACACAAACACACAGACGATACACAATATCATCACGCACATTAGAACCATACATTTTCCAAACCACTTTCCAAGTCATCCTGTACCAGATCATACAGCAAGCACAGGATACTCAAATTTCTCGTGCAATTGAACTAGATCACACAACAAGTACAGTGCATCGTACATCTACACCAGATCACACAGTTAGTGTAGTGTACCCAATTTCACACGTATACACACTTGTTATCCATTTCAAATGCATAACATATGTACACACATTTTAATACACACACATATACTATAATACAGATATGTACCCTCACTACATGTCTCACACATAATATATATTTATATTCACACATACACGATCTCTATCAATACATACACATATTCATACTTAAACACATATACACAATCACAACACACCATATGTAACTATTCACGTATTTGTTCTTATCAGTTCTTTTCTTATTATTTCTTATCTCATTCATCATATATTTCTATATATACACACACATTTGCTCAACGTATATATATATATAAACTATATAGACAAAAATAAATATAAATTAGACATACTAATTACATATATTAAATTACACATATATTTAAACATTCACACATAATGCACTATATATATACACATTTACATAACCATATAATTTATGTTCTCCATAAGGAATATAGATAATTATTACCTATTGTGTGATCAGGAAAGCTTTGGAAATCTTTTCTATCTCGATCTACGGTTCTCTTAGAAATTCGAATATTGTTTATATAATTTTTTCGTGTATAATAGAAAGCACATATATTAAATTATGAATAATTTGAAACTATATTACGCGAAATTGGGAATGAATTTTACCTTCGAACATGCGGTCCCGGTCACTAGTGCCCCACGTGCCATCACACGTGTGTCACCAAAAATGCTAGGCGTTGATGATCGAATCAGCGCGTGTTGTCGCATGTGGCGCACCAACATCGTATTTGGTCGCCACCCTTTTATTTTTCTTCCTTAATTTAATTTAATTTTTTTTCTTTTTTTTCTTTTCTTTCATTTCATTTTTTTTCTTTTATTCCTTTTTTTCTTCTTTTGTTTCTCTTTTTCTGTTTTTTTCTTTCTCTTTTCTTTTTTTTTCTTTCTTTTTTTTTCTCTTTTTTTTCTTTCTTTTTTTTCTTTTTTTTTTCTTTTCTTCTTCATTTTTCCTTCCTTCTTCTATTTCCTCTTTTCTTGTAGCTTCTTTTTTTTTCTTCTTCCTTTTTCCTTTTTTCTTTTTCTTTCTTTCTTCTTATTTCTTCTTCTTCTTCGTCTTTCTTTTTCTTTTCTCTCTCTCTCTCTCTCTCCTTTTTCTCTTTCCAACCAATGGCGATTGCTCTCGTCTTTCTTTCTCTTTTGGTTGTGATGTCGTGTAACACCGCGCGGCCCCTCTCTCTCGATCGTCAATGCCGCTCAACCCTTTCTCTCCTCTCATAGTCGCATCTCTCTCCCCTTGCTCTTTCCACTCTTTTTTCCTTTTTTTCTATCTTTTTTTTATGCTCTTTCATTACATGTATATATATACACATATATATATATTTTTGCCACTTAGTTTGTTCTCCTTCTCTCTATATTTTTCTTCTTTTTTTAATTATATATATACATATATATGTATATATATATTTGTCATGGTTTGTTTGTGCTTCCAGAGTGTACACACCTCTAGGCCTTTTTGTTTTATTTTATCTTGTTTTTTTATTTATAATTAATTATGTATATTATTATTATTAATTTTCTTTTCTACCCAGCTGGTGCCCAGTTGGATATTATAAATTCTTACCCAGTATCGGTGTTCAAAACACCATACGTTTCACAACTCTTCCTAACGGTTCCCTGATTTGCTGGATTTTTCTTGCAGAAATTAAAAATATAGGTCACGTATCTAAAATACCCTCAAAAGGCAAAAATAGGTGTGCTTAAACTTTTTCGGCCAATTTAGGGTTTTGCCATGGTGGTGTCTGTGCTCTGACGTCAGCTCCATCGCCAACGGTGGCAATTCCTCTCGCCCCTACCAGTTTATGCTGGTTTTTACCGGTTTTACATGGAAACCTGTAAAAAACAAAGTTAGGGGGCCTCTGTTGGCTAGAAAAGGGGAAAATCGAAATCCTACTGGTAGAAGGGTCACCGGATGCGGCGGCTTCGCCGTTCTTCCTTTGTGGTCAGGTTGTTTCTTCGGCTAACATGCATCAGAACAAAACGAGGGTCACAATGATTAGAAAACTAAAGGGAACGAGAAACGGGAAAGGGGTCATCGGAGAGGTTTTTGGGTTGCAGCTGCGGTAGCTCAGCTGAGCTCCGCTCGATTTTTTTAGCTCACGCATTGTTCTTTTTGCTCTGATATGGGTGTGAGGAGGTTCGAAATTCAATTCCAAGTGGAAGGGGAAAAATTTTACTTTCTTCGGCATCGGTAGTGGCTCTAGTGCAGTAGCGATGGTATCCCTCCGGCGGCTGAACTTCCCTCCAGCCACCCTCCTTCTTCTCCAGTCAGTGGTTGTCGGCTAGAGTTTTGGGGCTGACCGAAGAGAGGTATAAATACCATTCTTTCCCCGATCCTGGCTGTTCGTCCATGTCGACGTGGAGCGAGGAGAACCGTCTGATCATTGCCTATTTAGGTCGATTACGTTTGTAAATCTGGACCGTCCATTGTCAGCATGTCTGCCACGTGGTGCGTTCTGACTCGCCATGCTGCAGATGTGGCTGTCCCACATGGTTGTATTTTTTAAAATTATTTTTTTACCCAATTGTCTATTTGTCTTTTTAAATAGGTCATCTCTTATTTCTATTTTGGTTCTACTTTTCGAAAATATTTCTAATCCATCAAAATTATATTTTCAATGAAACTTCAAAAAAATTAAATTAATTATTTTAAATATATTTTTTTTATTAATATTAAATTATCTCGGGTAAAATTTCAAGGCCCGGGTGTTACAATTTTTTTAATTTTTTGAGAAAAATAGAGTTTACTATTTTATATGAAAATTATTTTAAGAATAATTTTTTAAAGTGCATTACAATTGAAAAAAGAATTTAAAACAAAATCAAAGATTGAAAATTTTCTCTATATGTAATGTGGTGGAATAACACATTCCCTCAACTTATCGAAATATCTTAGTTTTTAATTTTAAGCATATGTAGCGACCATGTGTTGCACAAAAAAACAAGTGATCAACTTTATATAAAAATATGATCCTTAAGACATTAAACATACCAAATATAAAATCTTTTTTGGGTTTTAGATATCACTAATTGTAAAATTTTCAACTACTTTTGATAGAGTTAATATTACAAAGTTTATTTTTTTTTTTATCTTGAGCCAAACTTGAAAATTTTAATATTATTCTTCTGTTTGAGATCAGACTTTAACATAATAAGATAGAATGTAAATAAACTGAATACTTTAGTTCTGCAGAAAATATCCGAGTTTATAAAATGCATACATAATATAAAATAAATCAATAAAAGACATAGAAACAAACTCTCACTAGACCATAATATCTTCAGATGATATAACACCCATATGAGTAGTGTGCCCATTAAAGACTTTCGGTGTTAATCCCTGAGTAAGCGGATCTGCAATCATGGAATTATTCTAAATGTGCTCAACAAAAATCCATCCACTCTGTACCATTTCTTTAACAATTAAGAACTTTATATCAATATGTTTTGACCAAGTTGAGCTCCTATTATTATTGGAATATAGAATTGCTAAGTTGTTGTCACAATATAACTTTAGTGATTTTTCAATTCCATTTAAGATGCATAGCCCAATGACAAAATTTTGCAACCATAATCCATGGTTGGATGCCTAATAACATGCTACAAATTTAGCTGCCATGGAAGAAGTTATAAGTGTTTTTTTAGCACTTTTTTTAAGAAATAGCTCCTCTAGCAAACATATAAATTGTGACATCCCGATACTTGATGGGGGATAACAAAAATAGAAACGAGTACATAAAAGAATATTTACAACGGAAAATATTCATCCCATACAAAATATGATGTTCATTACATATCAGAGGCTAAGAAGATACCTCACAAAAATATATACAAACATTGTTAGAGTCACTTCTATCATTACAAAATAATGGTTCATCAGAGTACGGTCATCTAAATACACTCAAATATCCACTATTGATCTGCAGAAGGATCCAAATAAGCTTCAAGGGGCAACTCGAGGAGTGGCTCTTCAACTTCCACATTATTGGGGGAAATGGATTGGGGTGAATTTTATAAAACTCAGTAAGAGAAATAGTATTTAAACTATGCTACTAACGTCTCAAAAGTTATTTATTTTCAAAGATGTGTCAATACCTTTGCAATAAGTGAACTTACTATTAGGAACCGTCGCAGAATAGGTTCATTTAAAATTTCGTCGAAAGCATTATTTTTAATTAATCAAAATACATTTTGAAATACCATTTCAAGTCGTAAACAATAAAATGGAACAGTGATAAACATATTTGAAAGTAGTGGAACCAACAAAGACATTGCATGATATGATGGAATAGTGAGAAACATATTCAATTCAATAGCAATCTATGCATGGCTAACCAATCAACAATCCTAGCTAAAAGGTCAAACTATCTGGTTCAGTTTTAGTATTTTACAGATCTTCACGTGAAACCATTCTAACTTATATCAATAAAAGGCAAAAGGGATCCCCAACTACCACTGTAAATGGGAAAACATATCATATCAGTTCGATATCAGTTATATAGTTAGAAAACTATGATCACTATCGTACTTCACCACTGTGGTCCCTATAATCAGTCTCAATATGCTATCGTCGAAAAGAACACCGGTACCATTCATGGAGAGCGGTTCACCAACAGTCGTTAGCAATCATATCCAATCATATTCAGTCACCCCTAATGATAATTGTTAAATGAATTTCAATCTCGCTATCAATCCTAGTACCTATCTATTTCTAAATCATTTAACCTACCAAAATCCTATAATTGAACCGGGGCCAAACGAGGTCCCACTAACCAATTAAGACCTTAAAAGGCCCCATTAACCCAAAACCCGACCCAGAAGGGGGTCCATTAACTAATTTGGCCCAATAGGGGCCCAACACACTTAAACCAGACTAGATAGGGATCTCCTAACCAAAACACAGCCCATTGGGCCCATCAACCTAACCCAGACCTGATGGGAGTCTTTAAATTGTACCGAACCCGATTGAGGGTCCATTAAACTTACACGGACCTGACTAGGGGTCTACTAAACCTACTCGGACCCAGTGGGGGGTCCGTACATCAACCTGGCCCAACAATAGCCCTTTCAATCCAACCCAGCCTAATAAAGGCCCACTTACCCAAATTGGGCCATCAAATCACCTTTTTGGGCCAAGGCGAAATTGGGTAACCCTCTCGACCATCGCTTAAGGGCAAGGCAGAGGGCCTAGCCTACACTCACGATCATGGCACAATCGCAACACATAACCTGTTCGGCACCTTGGTGCCCCAAATTACTTTTAAACCTACCTTCCCATTTAAACAATTTCCTTCTATTTCCATAACTAAACTTAAGCATACAAATTTCACTTTCAATAATAGCTCAAGGGCGAAACATTCAAAATCATCAGACACTCGGTAAATTACAATCAATAAACAATATTCAAACGTGCATGAAACCAAACAAATCAAACATGTAATTTTATTTCTTTACATGTTTTCAAAGTCTAGAAATCTTGTTTGCGTTTTGAATGAGAAGGAAGGTTACTCCGCAACTTGTGGATTTTTAGAAGTATTTCTAGAAATTTAAGGAAATAAAGAGCTTAAGGGTGAGCTCTTAGAAGTTTTAGTGAAGAAAGAAAATGAAGAAGAAAAGACGAATGCTTACCATGCAAAAGAGGAATGCTTCATGGGTTTCCTTGGTGTCGACTCTCTCTCAAGCTTCTCTTTCTCTCTCTAGTTTCTCTCTCTCGATTGACCAAATGGAGAAAAAGAAGAAAAATGAAGAACATGGGAGAGTGGAGAAGAGAAACGGGCTTTAGATGGCCAAGGGGAATGCATGTGATTTGTTGGATCACGTGCAATGGCTGAGGGCCATTGATCGGCCAAGTGGCCAATCGACCATGTGCATGCACGCCAAGTGGCGACCAAGCAGCGGCGAACATGACCTGTCCGTGAAGTGGTGTGCGTGGCAGGCAGATGTGACGTTTGCAATGGGACGACATACTGAAACGACCTGCAATAGATGGGGCAGCATGCAACATGACAGCCTATGCGATGGAATGCGCAAGCATACAACAAGTCTGCCCAATGGGACGTACAGGTACAGGCACGCAGGCATACGGATGGTCACGTGTGCTGCAGGTACACGTGAAAATGGGACGTGCACAAATGTGGTGCATATGCTATCTTCCCCCGCGGGAACCTTTTCCATTTCGCTTTAATTTTTTTTTATTTTTAAATATTTTAAATATTTTTTTTTAAAAAATAATGATTTAAAATACATTTAAAATATTTTAAACATCAATAAGAATATAATAAAGTAAAAACAAAGCAAATTACAATATTAAATATTAAAAGGTTAAGGGTTGTCACATCCTCCCCTCCTTGCAAAAATTTGATTCTCCAAATTTACAAATTTGAAAAAATGGGGATGTTTATCCCGCATTGCATCTTCAAGTTCCTAAGTAGCTTCATCTAGAGAGTAGTACCACCACAACACTTTCACCATCGGGATCCTCTTGTTCTTAAGAAGTTTTTCCTCTCGATCAAGAATATCAACAGGATACTCCACATAAGATATCTCTGAATGAACTAGAATTCATTGATGCAGAATTATGTGAAAAGGATTGTGATGGTACTTCTTGAGCATGGGGACATAGAAGACATCTTGTAGACCCATGAATTCCAGTGGCAAAATAAGGCGGTAAGCCATGGGGCTAACATGTTCCAGCATCTCGAAAGGTCCTATAGAATGATGACTTAGTTTTTTTCTCTTCCTATACTACATTGTTCCCTTGTACGGAAAGACCTTGAGGAAAACATGATCAACCATAGTAAATTCTAAATCCTTCCTTCGATTGTCAGTGTAGCTCTTCCGTCAACTCTAAGTGGTGATGAGATTCTTGTAGATGGTGGAAACCTTGTCTATCATCTCCTAAATGGGATCTGTCACCGGGAGATGTTTGTTTCTAAGCTTAGTCTAACAAGTAGGGGATCGGCAAGGCCTACCATAGAGGGCTTCATATGGGGCCATACCAATAATGGAGTGATAATTGTTGTTATAAGAAAACTCTGCCAAGGGTAGATACTGGTCATAACTACCACCAAAATCCAGTACATAGGTTCTTAATATGTCTTTCAACATCTGAATGGTTCGTTCAAACTGGCTATCAGTTTATGGATGGTATGCAATGCTAAAGTAAAGACTAGAGTCAAAAGCTTTTTGGAAGATTCTCCAAAATCAAAAAATAAAATGATAATCCCTATTGGACACCACGAAAACTTGAAAACCATAAAGCCAGATAATCTCCTTGAACACAACCTTGCGAACTTACTAGTTGAATCAGTGGTCTTGACTGGAAGGAAAAGAGCTGATTTGATTAGTCTACCAACAATGACCCAAATAGCATTGTGATATGAACTATTCCTTAGTAATCCCGTGACAAAGTCCATAGTCACATGCTCCCATTTTCACTTCGGAATGGGAAGACATTACAGGAGACCACTAGGTCTTTGGTGTTCTGCCTTGACCTGTTGGCAAGTAAGACATCTCAAGACAAAGTCGACTATATCTCTCTTCATATCAGGCCACCAAAATTAGTGGTTTAAATCCTGATACATCTTCGTGCTTCCTAAATGAATAATCAACTTAGGTGCATGGACTTCCTTTAGAATATTTGGCTTGAGCTTGGGGTCATTAGGTACCCACATTCAATCTCAGAATTTGAAGATTCCATCATCGAACATTCTGAAGTAACAAGATTCTTCTTATGCAAACTTGTATACGTGCTTCAAAATCTTGAGATCAGTAGACTAGGCTTCCCAAATTCTCTGCAGGAGAGTAGACTTGATCCAAATTTGGGAAAGGTATATGTCTTCTCCATAATGATTCAATCAAAGACCTTGAATCTTTTCAAGTATTCTCCAGTTAGAAACCATCATCTATGCCAAAAAAGTTGAGTTCTTTCTACTAGGAGCATCCACGGCTACATTAACCTTACTTGGATCGTATAGAATCTTGCAATCGTAGTCCTTCAGAAGGTCCATCCAACACCTTTGTCTTATTGAGTTCCTTATGAAAAAATAAGTATTTCAGACTTTTATGATTGGTCCAGATCTCAAAAATCTAATCACATAAGTAGTTACACCATATCTTTATAGTAAAGATTATGCTTGCAAGCTCGAGGTCGTAAATGGGGTAGTTCCGTTGGTGCAGTTTCCAAGCAAACTACTTGACAATATTGCATGAGTACACATCCTAGACCAATATGAGACACATCACAATAAATCAAAAATCAACTAGTGTTGTCAGAGAGAATCAGCACCGGGATGGTGGTAGTCGACACTTGAGTTTAATAAAACTTTATTCATAATTGGGGTCCTAAATAAAAATAACGTTCTTTCTAGTGAGACGAGTGAGTGGAGTTACAATGCTAGAAAAACCCTCAATGAATCGGGGATAATATCTCGCTAAACTAAAAAAGCTATAAATCTCAGTGACATTGGTCGGCTGACTCCAATTAATCGCTACCTCAATCTTTAAGGGATCCACAGAAACAACTTCACCAGAAACAACATGACCAAAGAAAGAGATCTAGTCAAATCAAAAAGAGTATTTACTGAACTTGGCATACAGCTTGTTCCTTGTAAATGTTCTCAAAACTTGAGTTAAATGGACAACATGCTTTTGATGGTCCTTGGAGTATACTAGGATATCATCAATGAAAATGATAATGTATTGATCTAGTGCAAGTTTAAAATTTGGTTCATGAGGTCTACGAATACTGCAGGAGCATTGGTTAGCTTGAAGGGCATGACTCTAAGTTCAAAGTGGCCATATCAATAGTGGAACACCTTCTTAGGAATATCTTCAGCTCTAACTCTCAATTGGTGATAGCCCAAACTGAGATCAATTTTAGAGAAGACTGATGCACGTCGTAACTAGTCAAACATGTCGTCAATACGAGGCAATGGACACTTATTCTCGATTGTCACCTGGTTGAGCTCCCTCTAATCAATACACAACTTGAGGATCCCATCTTTTTTCATGGCAAATAGTACTAGAGCACCCCAAGGAGAATTACTAGGTCTAATAGACCTCTTTTCTCACAGTGCTGCAATCTGATGACCTAACTCCTTATGTTTCGCTTGGTCCATCGGATAGGTGGGTTTAGAGATTGGTTGTGTCCCTATAACTAGGTCGATAGAGAATTCGATCTCCCACCTAAGTGGTAGACCTAGAAACTTCTCAAAAAAACCATATGAAAAGGTACAAATGATTGGGATTATCTGTATTAAGTTTTTATATTGCATTTGCTTATGCATCACAGGGGTTAGGAAAAGACATGTAATTTATTTTGAAAGTTTTATCATGCATTTTATGTAAAACGTAATACTCATTCAATTCAAAGCATTCAAAACTTCATTTAAAAAACATACAATTTTACAAAACAAAGTTTCCCATTCGCCTTTGTCGTAAGATAGTTTTCTTTTAGGGGGATGTAGGGTTACAATTTTATCATAGTAATTATTAATGGCACGATAAACCTCCAACCAATCTATGCCTATAATCATATCAAAATTAGAAAGTCTAGAAGTATAATGTTTATGGTTAATTCTTTACCTGAAACCATAAGTTTATAGGCCTTATACATAACATGGGCTTCTAAAAGTCCACTAGACAATGTCTCTACGACCAATGTTTGTCTTAATGGTTCAAGTTCAACTGTTAAATTCCTAACAAATTTATAAGATATAAAAGAGTGGGTGAAACTTGTATCAATCAAAGCACGAGTAGTGGAGTGATGAACATAAAACGTATCCTGAATGATAGCGGACATCACCACAGCACCAAACTCATCATGGTGGAAGACTCTTCCTCTAGCAATGGGCCTAGCAACATCCCCAGGATTCTAAGGACAGTCCGTCATGAAGTATTGTGTACTCTCACACTTGTAACAGACATTATTCAACTTGTAGCAAGGTCAGTTACTGTGGTTCTGACCATAATGATGAATTGCAGAAGCAGGCAGAGGAGGATTACCTACAGGTGAAGGTGGGGTAGCAACTATTGTAGGAGCTGCTCTAGGTCACTTATTAGCACGACCCTGGTCAGTCTGCTTCCTTTTCTGTTGAGATTGCACCCTGACATTTTGGATGTGTTAGTAGTGGGCAATAAGAAGTTCCTCAACCAATTGGGCTTACTTGAGGGTTGCAGCATATGTGTTAGGATTCATCATGGCCATTCGATCAAATATGCCAGCCCTAATATCCTTAAGAAACTTTCAACCCTTCTTACTTAGTGGCAATAGACTCTGAGGCTAATCAAGATAGCTAGATGAATTTGGTGACATACTGGCTTACTTCATATTTCCCTGTCGCAGGTTCTAAAACTCTTCCTCCTTCATCTCTCAAATGTACACTAGGAAGAAATGCTTGAAGAAATTCTTGAAGAAAGTGTTAAGGAAATGGTCCTATGTGGTTGGAGTGGGCAAGGTGACTTTTTTGAGGTGCCACTAGTGTTCGGCCTCTCCAACGAACATGAAGGCTATAAGAGGAACTTTATACTCTTTCATGAGTTCTAGGATGGAAAAGAGTTCTCTATGCTTATAATCCAAGCTTAAGAGACCACGGGATCAATTCTACCATCGAAGTGAGGAGGTTTTAGTTTCTGAAACTTAAAGATGTTATAAGATATGATGCAATCGGGGTGACGGAGGTCATTTCCAGGGTGAGGGAAACCGACATTGTGAGTGAAGTTGCGGTCCACAGCAACAGTCAAACCTTGGATTGTCCAGAATAGCTTAGTGAAGTTTGCCCATGTGGGATTTTCCTAATTTTTAGGTCTTTCTATGGACGATCTCCCTCGAGTTATATTGCATACAAAAAGGAGACAAGGGTTTAGAAATAATATTTTTCACTAAGGTCCAAAGATTATTTCTGGCTCTAAGAAAAACTCTAAACTTCTAAGTTAAACCCTAGGTCTCAATGTATGGGATATCCGAGAATCCTACTCTGATACCACCTGTGACGTCTTGATACTCAGTGGGTAAAGGTGTCTGATAACAAAAATAAAAAATGAATGCATAAAAGAATATATAAAATAGTAGATATTCATCCCATACAAAATACAATGTTTATTACACATCAGAGGCCAAGAAGATGCCTCATAAAAATATATACAAACATTGTTTGAGCCACTTCTATCATTATAAAGTAATGGTTGATCAGAATACAATCATCCAAATGCATTCAAATATCCACTATTGATCCACGAACAGATCTAGACAAGTTTCGAGGGTCAACTCAAGGAGCAGTTCTTTAACTTCCACAACGTCTAGGAGGAAATGGAATGACGCAAGTTTCATAAAACTCAGTAAGGGAAATAGTATTGTAAGTACGCTACTAGTGTTTCAAAAGTTATTTATTTTGAAAGACGTGTCAATACCTTTACAATAAGTGAACTTACCATTGGGGACCGTTGCAAAATAGGTTCATTTAAATTTTGTCTAAAATGTTATGTTTAATTAATCAAAATACATTTTGAAATACCATTTCTTGTCATAAACAATAAAATAGAATAGTGAGAAACATATTCAAAACTAGTAGAGCCAACAAAGGCATTGCATGATACAATGGAACAGTGAAAAACATATTCAATTCAATATGAATCTATACACGGTTAACCAATCAACAATCTTAGGTAAACAATTAAACTATCCAGTTCAGTTTTAGTATTTTATAGATCTTCGTGCAGACTTGTTCTAACATGTATCAATAGAGGTAGAAGGGATCCCCGACTACCACTATGAACAAAAAAATAGATCAGATCAGTTTGATATCAGTTATACAGTTAGAAAACTATGATCACAACTGTACTTTGCCACTGTAGCCCTTATAATCAATTATGATATGCTTTCGTTAGAGAGAACACCAGTACCATTCATAAGGCGCTATTCATTGACAGTTGGTAGCAATCATACCCAATCATATTCAGTCACCCCTTAACGATAATAGTTAAATAGATTTAAGTCTTTATATATTTCTTTAACAGTTACAGAGTCACAATCAATCATAGAGTATAGAACATTAATTTCGACCTATTGGGTTCACTATCAATCCTAGTACCTACCCGTTTCCAAATCATTTAACCTACTAAAATCCTATAATTGAACTGAAACTAAATTGGGTCCCACAAACTAATCCAGACCCAACGAGGGTCCATTAACCTAAATCCTGACCTAAAAGAGGGTCTATTAACTGACTTGACCTGATAGGGGCCCAACACACTTAAAATTAGACCCGGTGGGGGTCTACTAACCAAAACCTACCCATGGACCCATCAACCTGGCCTAGACCTAATGGGCATCCTTTAAACCATATCGGACCTGACTGGGGTCCACCAAACTTACCCAGACCCGATGGCATGTCGTACATCAACCAGGCCCAACAAGGGCCCTCTCGATCCAACTTGGCCCAATAAAGGCCCATTTACCCAGATTGGGCCATTGGGTCACCTTCTCTGGCCAAGGCCCAATTAGGTAACCCTCTCGGCCATCCCCCAAGGGCGAGGTAGAGGGCTCAGCCCGCACTAATGGTCATGGCAGAGTCATAACTCGTAACCTGTTTGGCACCTTGATACCCCCAAATAACTACTAAACTTACCTTCCTGTTAAAACAATTTCCTTCCATTTTTATAACTAAACTTAATCATGCAAAATTAAGTTTCAATCATAGCTCAAGGGCAAAATGTTTAAAACTCATCAAACACTAAGTAAATTGCAATCAATAAATAATATTCAAACATGCATAAAACCAAACAAATCAAACATGCAATTTTATTTCTTTACATTCTTTCAAAGTCTAGAAATCTCACTTAGAAGTGTAGGAGAAAATACCAAAACCCCTACCTAAACTTTTCAAGCTTTCGGGTTCTAAAAATGATGTTGTTGGGATTTAAAGGAAAAGGAAGGTTGCTCGGAAACCCATGAATTTTTAGAAGTATTTCTGGAAATTTAAGGAAAAAAAGCTTAAAAATGAGCTCTTGGAAGTTTTAGTGAAGAAAGGAAATCAAGAAGAAAAGAAGAAAGCTTATCGTACGAGATAGGAAAGCTTCTTAGGTTTTCTTAGTTTTATCTCTCTTTTAAGCTTTTCTTTCTCTCTCTAGTTTCTCTCTCTCTCATAGCCAAGTGAAGAAGAAGAAAGATAAAGAAAATGGGAGATATGAGAGGAGAAATGGGCTTTAAATGGCTAAAGGGAGTGCATGTGATCTTTTGGATCACATGCAATGGCCGAGGGCCAATGATCAACCAAGTGGCTTATTGGTTATGTGCATGCACACCAAGTGACAGTTGGGTAGTAGCTGACATGACCTGTCTGTGAAGTGGTATATACGCTAGGCAGATGTGACGTTCGCGATGGGATGACATACAGGCGAAGCATGCAGCAAGCAGGACAACATGGGATGTGACAGCCTATATGATGGGACGTACAAGCATGCATCAATAGGATGCGGCGACTGGTCGCGCAGGTGTAGGTGCACAGGTGCATGAACGTGACTGTTCGTTATGAGATGTTCGCTGCAAACATGACTGTTCGTTATATGATGGGACGTGTGCGTATGTGGCACGGGGGCTCACGGGTGCTTCCTGGGAGGAAGACCCTTCTCTATTTCGCTTTAACTTTTTTCTTTCTTTTCACTTATTAAAAATAACATTTTTTTGGCAAAATAACTATTTAAAATATGTTTTAAAAAATTAAAAATAAAATAAAGTAAAAATAAAGAAAATTTTTAAATTAAATATTAAAAGGTTTAGAAATGTCACATAAATCTAGCCTAAAGTGGATCTCCTACTATCTTGACATCCAACATAGTTAGAATCTGAATGCCTAATGATCTCCTAATGATCTGACCTCTTGTCTATGAGCATGTAACTCTTAGTTCTCTGTAAGTATCTTATAACTCTTTTGGTTGCTTTCCAGTGATCCATCCAAGGGTTACTTAAATATCTGCACAACATTTCAATAATGAATGTTGTGTTTGGATGTGTCCAAACCTGAATATACATTAGACTCCTAACTGCCAAAATGTAGAGAATCTTCTACATTTCTTTAGGGCATTGATTGAAACTAAATTTATCTCCCTTAGTGACAGGGGTATCTCATGGTTTACAATCTTGCATACCATATTTTTAGGCACCTCTTCTATATAGCTCTTTTGAGATTATCTAAGAATACCCTGAGAGAAATCTCAATATATTTGAATTCCTAAAATAAAAGAAGCATCACCAAGATCTTTCGTCTCAAAATTCTTTAATAGAAATTTCTTGATCTTGTGCAATATCTCCATATCATTGGCAGCAAGGAGTATGTCATC
>NW_019014549.1:399619-409831 GCF_000150535.2 Carica papaya
TATCTACACTAAAAAAATGGTCTTCAGAATATCTTATTCTTTGACTCTCAGCTGGTAGTATCCCAATTTGAGGCCGATCTTGGAGAAGACTATGGCTCCTTGCAATTGGTCAAAAAGATCGTTGATTCGAGGTAGGGGATACTTAATCTTTATTGGTATTCAGTTGAGTTCTCGGTAGTCCATGCAAAGTCTGAGGGAGCCATCCTTCTTTTTCATAACTAATATAGGAGTGCACTTGGGCAAATAAATTTCTAGCCAAGCAGCTAGGAAAGTTGGTTTTTTAGTTTTGCAAGCTCAGCATGACTCATGCGATAGGCAGGTTTCAAAATTTTTTTCGTTCCAGGTTACAGTTCGATAGAAAATTCTACCTCTCATGGGAGAGGTAGACCAGGTAATTCGATAGGAAAAACTTTCGAAAGGTTACAAATAATAGGAATGGAATACACAGCAGAATCAACACCCATATTCTTGTTTATTCAATTTTTAGGGAGAAATAATAGAAAATAGATTTCTTATTTCTTTTTTAGGGACTGCAACGTCACAAATTTACTTTCGCAATCAATAATTACTCTATATTTTTTTAATCAATCCATTTCTAGAATAATGTCAAACCCTAAGAAATATAGGAGTATTAAGTCTACAAATACTTCTATGACAAAGCTTTCATCTTACAATTTTTATATAGACAGTAAGCTTCTAATGATTCCCTAGAGGGAGTCTCTACAGTTAATATTTATCGTAAAGGCTCAGGCCTAATATCAAATTTACAAGCAAATGCACAGGAGATAAAATAGTGAGTAGTACTTTAGTATATGAGTTAGGTCTCAACATTGTAATTTGATCATAGATATCGACACGAAAGCCTTTCAAAAACTTCCTAACTTTACGACTTTTGGGGGTAACCATTAGAGGGGCGAACCTAGACAGTTGGATAAATCGAAATGTATATTGGGCAACTGTCAAATTTTTTTGGTGAAGGTCCTAAAATTCCTCCTCTTTCTACTCTCGGACATAGGCTGAGAAAACATTATCAAATACACATCTATGAAAACTTCCTAATTTATTGGGATAGGCAGGACTTCCTTCTTAAGTCGCCACCAGTGTTCTACTTCACCGTTTAGCATAAAGGTTGCTAAGGGGATTTTTTTGTTCCTCAGTTGGGTCTAAGATATAGAAAAACTTCTCTATCTGCAAGATCCATGCTTCAGCTACTAAGCGGTCAGGGCACCTTCAAAGTGTGGTGGGTTAAGTTTCCTAAACTTCGCTATGTTGTGAGAGATAAACCTCTCGACTATTCTTCCAGGACAGGGTGTTGACAAGGGTTGGCTTGGTTCTATCATACAGCTGCTATTAATCCTTGGATAGTTTGGGAGAGTTCGATAAACTCGACCCTGGTTGGATAGTCCTGGGCCTCGGATCTTTTGGTATGTTCTACGAAAGGTCTTCCTTATGTCATTCTATAAAAGAAAGGAAAATACGAGTTAGTGGTCTAATTTTAGAAAGATGACTCATTTTCCTAGATATCCTAAAGGTCTTTCTACCTACAGCCTCAGTTGTAAGGAATTTATTTTGCGTAACTACTTCGATACCATCTGTGATATCCCAAATGCTAATTAAGGCATGAGGGTGTTAGATACAAAAATAGATTACGAGTACATGATAAAAATTATATACAGTAGAGCAAATTAATACAAATCCCTTACAAAATATATGAGTTCCAAATACATATATAACTAAGACCAAAAGTAGCTACAAAATACAAAATATCAAAATACAAAAAATTCTACTTCTATCATTATCCCATTGGACTCATCAGAGTGGGAGAACAATATGCACTCAAGATTTGTGGATCCACAGGATCTTCATAGACTTGAAGGGGTAGGTCAGTGGACAGTTCTTCATTATCTTCCTCATCTATGGGGGCATGAAAAGGGTGAGTTTCATAAGCTCACTAAGAAAAATAGTATTTAAGTCACATCGTAAGATTTAAAAGGTGAATAATTAAATCATAAATACTTACCATTAGGTCATTTCAGAGTCCTATCATTCCTTATGAAAATAATTTATTTATTAAGTAAACATCATGTCATAGTCACCACAATCAAAATCGAACATCATACTTGATAGTAAAGAAAATCAAATAAATCATGAAACACTCATATTTTTGTGTCATACTTCGCGAAGTCGTTTCGACCTCCATCTTTGAGGACATATACAGATTTCTTACTAACCATGTGGAATGACCAAATCAGATATTGATAACAGCAATTTGCTCAGGCATATTTTCAGCTGGCCAAACCATGGTACAACTATGACCATGATAGTACCAATCATAGTCATCCTATCAGATATTCTATAGCCACAACAATACTTAACCAAATATGACCCTTAATAGACATTCCTGTCACTGCTCTCATTAGAGAGTACGTCATCATCCATAGGGAGCGGTTCTCTCATGTCTTTTCACACAAGATTGGGGAGGGGAAAATAGATACCCCTCAGAGATAAAAAGTCTAATGAGACACTTGATACACTATGAATGTCAATACAGATACATACATACTTTCAACCATTCAGGCTTCATTCCACTTTTCGTTTCTCTTTATTTATTTATTTTTTAGATAACCTTATGGGTTTTATATTATTTTATTTACATGCAAATCATCAAGTTCCTATAAATCACATAACATGCTTGAAATCAAGAACAATTCACTTTATTAGAACATCTAAACAATTCACTTTAGTATTTAAAAAAATACTAAATTTCTTACCGAAATCTCAAAATTGTTTCTACATCGTTCTTCTTTTCTTCCTCTCATTATCTCTCTATATCACTCTCTCTATCTAAACTCTTAGAAGGTGGAAGAATAGAAGTGACGAAAAAATGGGAGGTAGGACCCCTATTTATAGAAAATGGGGGTCGTTGGATTTACGGTAAGTGGCAAAATCGAGTGAAGAGAGAGAGTGTTGAAATGGAAAGATGCTCAATTTGACGCAGTACAAAAACCAAAAGAGACAAGTGATATGCATGTTCTTCATGGCTCTTAGAGTACACAAGGATGTCATCAATGAACATGATGATGTATTGATCTAGTACGTGCCAAAAAAATCCTTTTCATAAGAACCATGAAAGCAGCAGAGGTATTAGTTAGTCCAAAAGGCATAACCTTAAACTCGTACCGATTATATCAGCATCAAAAAACCGTCTTTGGGATGTCTTTTTCCTTCACCCTCAACTGGTAGTACCCTGATCTGAGATTAATCTTCGAAAAAACTGTAGCACCTTATAACTTATCGAAAAAATATCAATACAAGGTAAAAGATACTTAATTTTAACCGTTACTCAGTTGAGCTCTTTGTAGTCTATACAGAATCAGAGGGAACTATCCTTCTTCTTTACAAATAACACCCGAGCAACCCAAGGGGAATGACTGGGGCAAATAAATCTTTGCCCAAAAAGCTCAAAGAGCTGGTGTTCAAGTTCAACGAGTTTAGTGTGACTCAAGCGATAAGCAGGCTTTGAGATTGGTTGGGTTTCGGGAAGTAGATCGATAGAAAATTCTCTCTCTCATGGGAAGGTAGATCAGGTAGTTCCTCTAGAAAGACATCCAGAAAGTTATAAATAATAAGAATGGTGTATACAGCTGGGTCGACATCCATATTACTATTTATTTAAAGGTTAAAAAATAGCAAAACAAAATTCATAAGATAAGAAGAAGGAAAAATGGAAGTTGGTGGAAAATGAGGGGGAGGGGTCTAATTTATAATTTTTGGGAACCACCAGATGCGTGTCACATGGCACACATCATTGTCGTCCACGTGGTAGCAAAGGAGGGGTTGCCACTGTAGGATCCAGGCTACAGGGAGTGCCATGCCCTTCCAACGCGCACAACATAGGCGTGCTATGTGCGTAAGCGTCGTGTGCGTGCATCTTTGTGTGCGTGCACACAATCGCGTGGGTATGCAGGTTCGCGGCTGCGATAATTTTCCTGTGAGTTTGGGGATTTTTCCCCGCCCTGGGGCTTTTCTCTCATCTTTTGTTTTTCCAATTTTTCATCTTTTTCTTGGAAATATAAAAAATACTACGTATACATATTTAAAAATTTTCTAAAACACGAGTTAGTTTCAAAAATAGGCATTTATAAAAATATATGTAAAATGTCAAACATAAATGGCCTTAAGGCCCAAAAGGAGTTTTCAAGACCACATTTAAGTGCAGAGGTCTCAAGGCATTTCAAACTCAGTAAGAAAAATAGTATTTAAACTACACTATCAAGAATTTTAAAGGTTATTTATTTTTAAAACATGTCCTTGTCATAAAACATGTGACTTATCTCTTAGACTTGTCATAAAAAATGTTCATTTGAAATATTGAGAAAATTTTTACTTTTCTTTTAAATTAGAAACGTCGTATTCAAATCAAAATTATAAAAAGTCAAAACGGATCGGTGCAACATAAAAGAATCAATGATACAATGGGGTAATGTGATATAAACTAATTAAGCCAACTAAAAGCATGACAATGTCATGATGGAATAGTGAGAAACATATTATATTCAAAAAAATTTATTAAAGCATGGAAAATCAATTAATTGTTCTAGCTATATCATTAAATGGTTTAATTTATTTACATCTTCTATAGATTTTCATGTGAACCCATTCTAACTTATATTGTTTAAGGTAGAAGGGATCCCCAACTACCATTGCGAATGGGCAAACAGATCATTTCAACATCAAATATTTTAAATAGGCAACTAATGACTACAGTTGTACTTCGCCATTGTGCCCCTATAATAATAGTGAAGACTAATGATCATGGTCATACTTCACCATAGTGGCCCCTATTATTAATCGCGAATCCACTCTCATAAGAGAAAACACAGTACCATTCACAGGAAGTGGTTCACTGCAGATTCAAATATAAATACAGAAACAAAAACCCCCCAGTGATAACGGTCAAAAGTATTTCAATTCTTTCTCTTTTCTTTATTGATTCTAATTCACTAATAATCATGAATTCAGAATCAAGTGAGGGTCCAATAAACATATTTCAGCCTAAAGAGGCCTTTATACCTAGACTTCACAATCGGATCACCTTCTTGAGCCAAGGCTCAATAGAATAACCCTCTCTACCATTAGCCAAGGGTAAGGCAAAGGGCCAAACCCTCACATACATCAAGTATCATTGAAGTTTGATCTAAACATGCATTTTTATTTTTAAGGAAGACTACAAACATATATATTCACACTTATCATGTAGTCGATAAATAATGTTTAATTTCATGTATCAAGACAAAGTAATAGTCATAAATTAATTATCTAAAAATTCACTTAAAAATGTATGAGAAAATACTAAGAAATCCCTTATCAAAACTTTAAGTTTTTTTTAAGTCCCAGTGGAGAAAGATGGAAAGGTTACTTAGCAACTTGTGAATCGTACGAAGAAGTCCAAACTCCCGTTCTCCCTTGACTCTCTCACAACATTTCCCTAAATTCTCTCTAGAAAATAAGGAAAAAGAAATGTGTGAAGTGAAATGAAGGGAGAGGGCCTTTAAATAGATTTTATAGGGAAATAGAGGCTGTCAGATAGAATAGGCAATCAGTGGCCGTCAGTAAGCCAAGTGGCTGACCGTCAACCCACACGTGACAGCCATGCATGCTCAGCTGGGCAGAAATGATGGATAAATGAGATAGCCTGTTCATTTATCAGCCACCAACTGATCGCACGCGTAGAGTTTGGCATTGTAGGCTGACAGGACAGCTTGCGGTAAGTGTTGGTATGTGCAAGCTTGCGGGCGCGATGTCACATCCATGACATGGTAGCCCAGTGTGCACAGCTTACACGCAAGCATGCTGGCATGCGGGCTCGTAGGTCATTCCCGTGGGTTTGCAGGGGTTTTCTACATCGATTTTTTTGTTTTCTATTTTTTTTCAATTTTTTTGAAAATTTCTAAATAAATTTTATGCAAAATAAATAATTTAAAAATTAAATTAAAATAAGGTCAAACATAAATATAATTTTGAATATCGATTAAAATTAAAAATTAATAATTAAAGGTCTTAATTTACTAAGATATAAAGTTTAAAAATATGGCATTTAGATATAGAGGTTTTGTGGTGTTACAGGTTCGACTGCAGATTCTATTTCTATATGTTAAGCTAATTAACGGTAAGCATTAGTTTCTTAGATTTTATTTTCAATCATAGGATGTTAGTAGTAAGTGTTTGTAGATTTGTGCAGGTGGCATCGATTGGGAATTACGATTGGGGCTAAATAATTGGATTTAGTACGATAACACGCCACGGTTGAGATAAGAATTGCAGTACTCCCATGATCACTTTAAATGAGTTTTCTCTATATGGTGAATTTTGAATGAAATAGAAAACAACATGGTTTTGAATGAACTTAGGGATGTGTGTGTGTGTGTGTTCATGAGATTTAGGTAAATTAAAAAGGAGTATGTTGTTATCTATGTTTATTTATTGTAAGTTATATGTATACTATTTATTTTTTTGTTTGTAAAGATTATTATTATTAAAAGATTAAAGTAGAAATGGAATGCATGAATTGTAAAGGGAAAATGGTAAAGGGATTGTGATGATACAGTGTGGGATAGGTACGTTATGGAAATAACATGAGAAGGTCAAAATGGGTGGCGAGGAACAGTAGAGTTAGGTTAAATTATGTCTAGGATAGTTTAGGGGTTGTGTATAAAAAGAAAATGAGTCAAATGTCTAATAAAACTTAACTCACCAAGTTGTCTAGTCTAAATCTGCTTCACTGATTTCCTTGGAGGGATATTGAGGTTAATAGAAAACCACTAGGCTTTGGGTGCTGGTTAAACTCTAAACTGATTGCTACCCATTGTTCTAGGGCTCAAGGACATGGATGATGGTGACCAAGTGAACTTGTGGGATGCTAGTGGGAGAGAACATAGTGATTGCATGATTTTATGGATAATATACAATTATTATTATTGATTGCGCAACCACCCATAACTAGTTGATGTCCTAGTGCCCTCTTTGGAAATAGTGTAAACAGTTGGGTGCATAGATTTGTAAACAATGAAACTTACAATAAGATAATAAATTATATTAAAACTATGTCAAAAGATGAGTTAGAGTCAGTCCCAGATGTGTGTTTTAGAAAATTGCATGTGATGTGATGTAATTGTTTGGTTTGATATGAATTACTGAAACATCAAAATGATTATTGGTAAGGGAATGAAAAGAAATGAGTATGGGATTGATAATTAAGAACTTTATTCTATTGGTAATATTATTTACAAAAGAAAAATGGTTTTCAAAAGAATTTTTTTGTATGCACTATAAAGGTTTTTCATTACATGCATTAAATAGTACTTTCAAAATTTTAATTGTGGCATGTTAGTACTAATATTCTTATTGAGTCGATTGGAACTCACCCTAATCCAGGCTTTCTTTTCAAACCTTGATAGGGTTAGCAACCAGTATCCCAGTTTAAGGTTGAATCTATTTGGTATGAATTATTGTAAATTAGTTTTAAATTATGTGGGTCAACTGTGTAACGGCCCCGAAAATTTGAATGAAATATATGTATTAAAAATGTCAAATGCGGAAGCGAAATAAAAATTTTGATTAACATCCCTTACACAATAACCAAAACGTACTCAAAACATGAAAGAACAAACTAACTAAAAGAGATACTTGAGATAAGAACTATAAATATAGCTATGGAGTCTTTAGCCGTCCCCTTCGCC
Source organism: Carica papaya (assembly GCF_000150535.2). The sequence goes on from NW_019014549.1 coordinate 407,359, forward strand.
GTCTTCCTGCAGAACGGGCTCGGGAACAATGTCTTCTTGATCTGAAATAGTTAAATAAGGAACGAGCCACACCAGCCCAGTAAAGACATCACACTATCTCACCGCCACGGAAGTAAAGGTGGGTAGAAAACAAAAATGACCAATGGAGCATAATTTATAACGAACTTGTTTATTAATATAAAAACCTTTACTGTTCACTTACCTCGGTGGTCGAAAACTTCCGCGGTGCGGCAGCGGGTGGCGGCGGCCGGCTCCTCCAGCGTCTGGTTCTTCTTCTCCGGCGAGGCACTGGCAGCTAGGGTTTTGTGGTCAGGTGTGGGTGGGGTTATTTATACCCTTTGCCTTTTAATCTCAACCGTCCATCAAGATTAAATCTGCACCGTCCGATCGCGATTTAATTGGGATTAAATCTGGACCGTCCATCGAATTTGGGCTGTCCGTGCCTGATTGAATCTGGGCCGTCCGTACCGTGAATATGGGCCATCCGTGTCCGTGGGAACGGATCTGGGCCGTCTGATCACGCGCACGCGGATCGCCCACGTGGCCCATCCCCTGGTCAGCGTTACCTTGCCACGCGGCGTGTCCTGGTTGGCCGGGGCTGCTGACTGGGCCGCTGACGTGGCTGCTGACGTGGCACAACTTTTCTAAATTACGTTTTGACCTCCGGTTTCCGATTTTCTTTTCAAAAACACCCTCAGAATCCAAATTTTCACCCCTTTTTCCCAAAATCAATTTCAATTAAATCCAAATAATATTTTTACCCAATTTTATCATTATTATTATTTTTATTTTCATAAAATTAAATTAAATTAAATCAAATTAAATTAATTAGAAATCAAAAAAATTCAAATAATTACAAAATAAAAATAATAACACTTGGGTGTTACAAACTGTCTCATGTAATAGAATTTTTGTCTTAGGGGATGTTTATTTTTATATAGTCCACTACATTTGAATAAAATTTTCTGTCTACATGTTGTGATTCAAATGGTTCGCGGTTGTTCTCAGGAATCTGAGAACAGGATGTCACATAATTACAAAGTGGGAAGAGAATAAATATGTAGGGTTGATTATTTTGTGTAGGCTATGAAAAATGTAAGTCTTATTTTAGACAATAACTATTTAAGAAATCTTTGAACTTAAATAAAGAATCATAAACTATTTAAATTAAATAAAGAATTATAGTTATTTAAAATATGATTTCTTAAATAAAGAATCCATGGCGATTTGGGACGTGATTTTATTATACTTATTGAATATTTTACTTAATTTATATAAAATGCTGATGAATATTGATTTTATTAGTTCTATCATTATAATACAAAATGAGTCGATTCAAATAAAATTTACTTATGAATTTATTTGTTGTGCGGAAGAACTTATTAACCATTTACTTTAAAAAGTAAGTGACAATTTTGTTTGAGATAACTTATTAACCATTTACTTTAGAAGTTTATGACACTGCAATATAATAGAGCCTGATGAACCCACGTAATAGAAATAGAAGCTTGTTCTTAAAGAAATTATGCTAGATGAATAAGGTATTTGTTTTGGTTCATGCTCTTTGTTTTAAGAAAATTTTTGGAAGAATAAATTCATATGTTCTTGGATTATAAACAACAAAAACTTGACCTTCCAGTTCTTTTAATCTAAAAAATCCACTAATAAGAAGAGTTATGTATGGTATTGTGTGGATATTTATATCTATATATATAAATTTTTTTACATGGCTTTTTTTTTTTTTCAATTTTTGGAACATGAGTTTTATAGTAATTTGGAATTTTGGATGAAGATGGTGAGTGCTAATACTTGTTTTGGACCAATGAACCTCAAAAGGGAAAGCAAAGGAAGGAAATGACATAGATAGAATTAACTTTGTATATTTTATGCTAACTCTAAAACGTTACTCTTTTCTACTTTCATGATTTTTGTTTGTCTTTTATTTTAGAAGACGAATTTAATGATAACCAATTAATCAAATCTATCTTCTTCACAAATCTTTACACTATACATAAATATGTATGTATAATTATTACCTTGGTAATTAATTAAAATTAGATAATTAATGTTAAGTGCTTCAGAACATAAGTAAACTTATAGACGATATAAGTACATGATCTCATAAATTTTTTTTAGAAAATTATAGAAATAAAACTTAGAGTATCACCACCACTTAATAATTTTTATGTCAAATTAGTGTTAAGAATAAAAGACACGTAACAAAAACTAGCTAATTTTTTTAACTCAAAGGTACAAATATTTCACATTTGTTAAACATATACATATATAGTATATATCAAAAAGTCTGTGGTAAAAGTTCAATTTATTTTTTGATTTTGTCATAATATTATTGTATAAGAGAACTTCATCAAAATCCTTAAAAGATATCAAGATTCTAACTTAGAAGAAACTTGTGATATGCAATTGGATTTTTTTTGTCTTCAAATGCATATGTTATTTCTTGAAAAATAAT
>NW_019014549.1:410499-428182 GCF_000150535.2 Carica papaya
ATTGTTTCCAATATAGTTGAGTTGGTTCAGTTAGTTGAATTACTAAAGAAATATTAAGTATTTTATACGAATTTATGTATGTAATTTTTAAATTTAAGATGTATTAAAATAGGCTAAATAGTAGTCTATATTAATTAAATTGGGTTACTTAATTGGATAACCAAGGGAATATTAAGTATTATATATACATATATATATATCACGGATAATATTCATATATGTACATATATATGTCAGGTTTAACTATAGTATTAATCAATGTTAAGATTTGTAATAATTACCATATATATATTATATAACAAAGCAAAACTTGATTTATATTTTTTACAATTATATAAAACAACATACTCGTTTTTTTTCTTTTTGCTACCCTAGCCTTAACGGTCGTAATGGTGAGAGGAAATGAGATAGTTTCCTCTAACTCAAATACAATGCAGACACAAGAACTTATTATACATTTACAAATTTGTATTTATACTAACTCCTTAAATTATCATACTTATATTAGATTGAAGCCTAAAATGAAATTAAAAAACAGTGTATATATACATATGTATGGGAAAGAATTGATCAATAAACGAGCATCATGAAAAATAAAAGTAATAATAATTAATATGCATATGTAGGATATACATACCTAGTAAGTCTTCTATAGTGTTATCATCCTCTTCTCTGTAATCCATCCTCGAATCAACTAGCCAAAACTGTGTGTGCTTCTGTCGAAGTAGACAAATATGTAGGTGCAGACATACCCTTGTCAGTTCTTTCTCTGATGCGCCTCTTTTAAGGTGTTGATGGTTTCACTGTCGATTTGTTAGCTATTAATAGCATGAACCTGATCACACTCTAAATTGGAATTTGGATGTATGTGCTATCTTCCACTGTATAGTACACAAATCCATCTGGTTGTGGAAGTACAAGTGAAGCCTTACCTGTTAGATTTTGTTGTTAAAGATCTTCTACAAAGTTTCCTCATTTAAACGTTATGAACCAAGATTGGACTGTGAAAAATATTAACATCGGGCATTTAGATTTTATATATGTGCCTGTAGATTAAGAATAACAAAAAGAAGCTATTTTTTTTCTTTCTTTCAACAAATAAAGCTTTAGTGTGCACCTTGGAGTTTAATTTATGATGAATAACTTGAGAGGTTATATAGACTGTGGAAAACAATGCTTTCATGATACTTCTTCTTTGCACCAGTCAAGAACACTAAGTTTTATTAAAGAACAATTGAAATGTGATGGAAGAATAAATGACATATAGTTGTGTAGCACCTCGCCTATCACTATGCTAAAATGATTTAGAAACTCTATTTATTTGGGCCTTTGGTTGCCTTAAACTTAAATTAATTTATGTTGTTTAACATTTCTCGAGATTCGTAATTTTGATATATTTTTATTTTATGTTATTTTAAATATTTTATTTCATTTTAATTTATTTCAAAGGGAAAATTTAGAAAAAAATTAGAAAACGGCGAAATGGGAGAAAACCTGCTCGCGAGAAAAAATCCCATGAGAAAATAGTTTGCCAGAGCAGGTGCTGGGCACTTGTGCGCGCACATTTACGTAAATAGTGACCACGGGGATTGTGCACAACGTGCATATCCCATCCACACGCACGTCCCATCTACACGTACACATGCACGAGACGTGCGAACAGTGTGCAGGTTCCTTTGGCATGCACAACGCAGAGTTAGGACCTACACATGCGTCCTGTCATGTGCAGGCAGGCCGTTCGCACGTCACTTCGCACACGGACTTGTGCTGCGCACTGTGCACGCGCTGTCTGTGTAGCAGGCCTACGCGGATATGCCCTATGAGCTTGGGGCCTGTGCGCGTGGTGCCCAGTACACCTGGGCCTTGCATGCACGAAAATAGGCCTTTGCCTCTATAGGCTCGTTCATCGGGCACTACCACCTCGAGTAATGCACTACCGCTGCCTTGGGCAGTGCACTGCCGCCATTAGTGGAGAAAATTTTCCTCTATCGTTTTTTGTGCCAAAAATCTTTTCTCCTCTCTCTTCATCGAATTTCACCAGTTGGCACGAATCCAGTGATTTTAAAAATTCTATAAATTGCCCTTCCCCTTCCCTTCCTCTCCATGCTTCAATTTCTTTCATTTTTCAAAGGTCTAGAGAGAGAGATAGTAAATTAGTGAGAGAAGAACAAAAAGAAAGGAAAACGGTGAAGAAGAAAACATCAAAGTTTCTGTAAGGAATCTAGTATTACTTTCGATGTCTTAAGGAGTATTTTTAAATAAGTAAATTTAATATGATTGTTATTTTGTCTATTTTACATGCCTCTATGTTCAAATGAGTCGAATTGTTATGATTTTCAAGCATGTTATGTGAACTGACACTTGATGAATTTACATGCAATATATGTGATATGTAGACCGTAATAGTAAAAGTAAAAAGAAAAAAAAGGACAAAAGTGGAATGAAGCTTGTATGGTCCGAAGTATATCTATATTGACATGCATATTGCATTAAGTGTCTCGTTAGGCTTTTTATCTTTGAGGGATATCTGTTCTCCTTGCCCTTCGGGTTATCTATTTTTTCCTTTCCTATCTTGTATGGAAAGACGTAAGAGGACCGCTCCCAGTGGATGACAATGTACCCTCTTAGGAGAGTGATATTGCACTATCTGTAGGGGTCACCTGTAGCTAAGTAATATCGTGACTATGGATATCTATTAGGACGACTATGGTTGGTATGGTCGTGGTCATAGATCATACCATGGTTTGGCTAACCAGAATTGGGTCTGAGTAAATTGCCATATTTCTATCTGATCAGGTCATTCCACTTGCCATATCTGTAACGACTTCACGAAGCATGACATGAAATATCTGTGCATTTCATTATTTATTAATTTTCTCTATTATTTGGCATGATATGTGTATATTTGATTTTTTGTGTTAACGTACTATTTTGAGATTCAAATAAATGGTTTTCTGTTCTAATGATGAGTTAGTTAAACAAGGAAGCTAAACGGTGAGAAAAAATAATAAATATTTGAAATGTTGCGATGTTAATTTAATATTGTTTTCTTTACTGAGCATATGGAACTCACTCTTTCCATTTCCCTCCCCCCCCCCCCAAGATGAGGAAGAAAATGAGGAATCGAAGGCATACCTACTCTTGAAAGTCTATGAGGATCTCATGGATCCACAAGTTTGAGTGCATGACTATTCCCATACTCTAATAAATTCCAGTAGCATAGTGAAAGAAGTGGTCCTTATATTTTGTATTTTATAGCCACTTATGGCCTCAAGGATGTATGTACTTAGAACATTGTTTATATATTTGCAAGGAATTTGTTAAGGTTTGATTCTGCTGCATAAATATCATCATGCACTCGTTATTCTAAATCTGTATTAACACCCGTTTGACTTAATTGGTATTTGGGATGTCACAGGTGGTATCAGAGCAGAATATCGCAGAACAAATTTATTGCACTGAGGTCGAGGATAGATAAACCTTTTAGAGTACCTAGGGAATATAAATGTCCTCTTTTAAAAAATTAAGTCTCCAACTCATGTCTTCATTTTTTTTTGTAGGAATGACGCGGGGAAGACCACTTGTAGAGCGTATTGAACGACCTAAAGCCTCAGATCATCTTACCACAGCTAAATTTGCAGAACATTTCCAAGCCATTCAAGGATTAACTACAGCCGTAGGATAAAACTAGGCCAACCCTTGTCCACCCCTTGCCCCTTTATTTCGAAACATAGATTGGTCTATTTTCCATAATATAGTAGAGTTTAGAAAAGTTAACCCCCTATACTTTGAACGTGGCCTTGATCCTTTAGTAGTCAAAGCCTGGATCCTACAAATAGAAAAGCTCTTCTCTGTACTAGACCTGATTGAAAAATAGAAAGTCTCTCTTGCACCCTTCATGTTAAATGGTGAAGCTGAACACTAGTGGCGACTTAAGAAAGAAGTCCTGCCTACCCCTACTACTTGGGAAGTTTTCATGGATGCTTTATTTGATAACTTCTTCCCTATTTTTGTTCAGGAAAAGAAAGAGGAAGAATTTTAGGACCTCCATCAAGGAAGCTTGTCTAAATATACAACCTGATTTTTTCAACTGTCTCAGTTTGTCCCTTTGATGATCATCCACGAAAGCTGAAAGGCTAGGAAGTTTCTTACAAGCCTTCATGCTAACATCTATGACTGGGTTGCGATGCTGAGACCCAACTCGTATGCAGAGGTGCTTGAACATGCCTAGTTAGTTGAAGATCTTATCTTGGCTAAGCACCAATGCTTTGCCCGAGTTTGAGACCAACAACAACCCCAACAGCTTAGAAAAAGATTGCCTGACCAAGTAAGTAACCCTTCAAAACAAATGACCCATAATTTCCCTTCTTCCATCCCTGCCCCCACCTACAGCTCCATCTACCCAAGCTAACCAACCTTGTAAACATTGTGGTCGCTCGCATGATACCTTATCGGCATATCAATAATGTCTACTATCAATGCAGAAACAACCAGCACCTTATAAAAGACTACCCTCAATGGCTAAAGGATATAGCTCAACCCATATTACAATGTCGAGTGTACCACTTAGATGAATCTGAATTCCTTATTGCTCTTGTTCTCATTCAGGGTATGCTTTCTATTCATTATATTCCTGCAAAGGCTTTGATTGATATTGGTTCAACTCACTCTTTTATTTCTGGTGCATTTACTTGTAATCTATAATTTAGACCAGAAACTTTAGGAAAAATGCTAGTAGTGAAAACTCCCTCTAAAGGACTACTAGAGGCTCATTGCATATATAAGGACTGTACGATAAAAACTTCAGGGATAAAAGTATGTATAAACCTGATACTATTAGATTTTGTAGGATTTGATATAATGTTAAAAATGGATTGGTTGGAAAAGTATAGAGCTATAATAGACTGTGAAAGTAAAATTGTAACCTTAGGATTCCTAAAAAAGAAATAAAAGTTATTGTTTATCATTTTTTTTTTCTTTCTAACAATTGAATGAATAGGAATATTGACGTTGATCCTGCTGTGTGTTCCATACCCATTGTTTGCAATTTTCCTGATTGAATTATTGCAGGAACCTAGCCGATCTCGAAGCCTGCGTATCACATGAGTCACACTGAGCTAACAGAGCTAGAACATCAACTTTATGATCTTATCACCCGAAAATTCATTCACCCTAGCCATTCTCTTTGGGGCACTTCGGTGTTATTCGTAAAGAAAAAGGATGGTACTCTCTTACTCTGCATGGATTATAGGGAACTCAATCAAGTGACTGTTAAAAGCAAGTACCCTTCACCCCATATCAATGACCTCTTTGATCAATTGTGAGGAACCACGGTCTTCTAAGATCGATCTCAAAATCGGGTACCACCAGTTGAGAGTGAAGGAATAAGATATTCTGAAAATTGCCTTTAAGTATAGATATGGATTATACGAGTTCAAGGTGATGTTGTTTGGATTTACCAATGCCCCAATAACTTTCATGGACATAATGAACCGAGTTTTTTGACACACACTAGATCGATACGTCATTGTCTTTATTGATGACATTCTGGTGTATTCCAAAAGGCATGCGGAACACATTGTGCATTTGGCTGAAGTGTTGGAGACTCTTTGCCAAAACCCATTGTATGCAAAATTAAGCAAGTGCTCCTTTTGGTTGGATCGAGTTTCTTTTCTTGGTCATATAATCTCAAGTGGAGTTTTTGTAGACTCGCCTAAGGTGGAATCGGTGACCAGTTGGAGTCTGCCCACCAATGTGGCTGAGGTATGTAGTTTCCTTGGTTTGGTAGGCTACTACAATGATTCATTGATGGATTTACCAAGATTGCTGCCCCCATGACTCGACTCACTAGAAAGGGTGTACCCTTCGTTTAGAATTATGCATGCAGTGAAAGCTTCATGGAACTAAAGCGTCGTCTCACCTCTGCCCCTGTGTTGATCCTCCTGGACAATGAGGGGAGATTCCAAGTTTACTGTGATGCATCTCATATTGGTTTGGGGTGTGTATTGATGCAGTATGGGAGAGTAGTCTCTTTTGGATCCAGACAACTCAAAGTTCGTGAGCAGAATTACCCTACCCACGACCTGGAGTTGGCAACCATAATCTTTGCCCTGAAAATATGGCGGCATTACCTGTATGGTTTAACTTTTAAAATTTACACTGACCATAAGAGTCTCAAATACATATTTTTGCAACAGGAGTTAAACATGAGGCAAAGATGCTGGATGGATCTTCTGAAAGATTGGGATTTTTAGATCATTTATCACCTTAGGAGAGGGAATGTAGTCGCTAATGCTCTAAGTCGATGAGAGCTTGTTGTGCTGGCCCAAACCATGGCCTCTAGTTGGAAGATGATGGAAACTGTACAATCACTCTGCCTTAGCTATTTTAGTAAAGGCACCAACCTCGCGATCCAAGCCCTGCCGAATCTCTTTGTGAAGATTTGGGAAGCACAAGCCACGGACCCAAAACTCATCAAGAACCTAGTAAGTTGACTTTCGGATGAATCTCCTAATTTTAGGATCTCTGATGATGGATTGTTCAGATTCTGGAACCAAATTTGGGTCCTCGATGCAATACGCACAAATGTACTCAAGACTACCCATACTTCTAAGTTGTCCATTCATTTTGGAAGTACCAAGATGTACCGAGACTTGAAACGACAATATTAGTGACCAAGAATAAAAAAAGATATAGTTGACTGCATCTCCCGATGCCTTACTTGTCAACAGATAAAGGCAGAACATCAAAGACCCAGTGGCTTGCTACAAGGTCTTTCGATTCCTGAATAAAATTGGAAGCACATGACTATGAATTTTGTCACCGGATTACTCAGAACCTGTTCTGGTCAAAAATTCATTTAGGTCATTGTGGATAGGCTGACCAAGACTGCCCATTTCCTGCCTATTCGAATCACGGACTCCACAAGTATGTTAGCTTGCCTATATGTGGATGAGATTGTTTGACTTCATGGAGTTCTCTCATCCATTGTATCTGACCATGATCCCAGTTCACCTCCCAATTTTGGGAGAGCTTCCAAGAAGCTTTGGGATCTGGGTTGTACTTCAGCATTGCTTATCATCCCCAGACGGATGTTCAGTCTGAGCATACGATCTAGATAATGGAAGATATGTTTCGTGCTTGTGTTCTTGACTTTGGTGATAACTGGTATGAGTATCTTCCTCTTTGAGAATTGGCTTATAATAACATTTACCATTCCAGCATCGATATGGCCCTGTATGAAGCTTTGTATGGAAGGCCTTGTCATTCCCCTACTTATTGGAATGAAGTCGAGAACCACGTCACTTAGGACCGGACTTCATTGAGGAGACCATATAGAAGGTTGCAATCATCCACAAGAATTTGGCAACTACCCAAAGTTGTCAAAAGAGCTACACCGATAATTGTAGGCGACCCTTAGAGTTTGTCATAGGAGATCAAGTTTTCCTTAAAGTCTACCCCTATAAAGGCAAAATTTGATTTGGAAAGAGTGCAAAGTTTACCCCTTGTTATGTTCCTTTTTCGATCATTGAACACATTGGACTTGTGGCTTACTACCTCACTTTATCCCGAGAGTTCGCAGGTTTACATTATGTCTTTCATTACTTGATGCTTAAAAAGTAGCACTCTAATCCTTCTCATATTATTCCTCGTGATAAGGTACAAGTATAGGCTGATATGACCTACGAGGAGGTTCTTGTGAAAATTCTTGAGTGGATTGATAAGGTCTTATGTAACAAGACGATTCCCATGGTGAAGGTACGTTGGCAGCAACACACCTTAGAAGAAGCGACGTGGGAGTTACAGGACGACATGAGGAAAAAGTATCCAGACTTATTCGAGACAAATTTGGGGACCAAATTTTTTAAGGTGGGAGGGATGTAACACCCCACCTATCACTGTGCTAAAATTATTTGGAAACTCTATTTATTTGGGCCTTTGGCCACCTTAAATTTAAATTAATTTACACTGTTTAATATTTCTCAAGATTCGTGATTTTGATCTATTTTTATTTTTATTTAATATTATTTTAAATATTTTATTTTATTTCGAAGGGAAAATTTTAAAAAAATTAGAAAATGGCGAAATGAAAGAAAACCTACTCTAGGGAAAAATCCCGCGAGAAAGTATTTTGCCCGCATGGGTGCTAGGCATTGTGCGCATGCGCATGCGCGCACAGTGGCAGCAGGGCGTGCGCATAATGCGCACGACCCTTCCGCATGCACAGCGTAGGTCAAAACCTACGTGGGCGTCCTGTTGCGCGTAGACAGGCCATCTACGTGTCACTTTGCGAACGAACTGGTCCCGCACACTGTGCGTGCACGGCCTGTGCAACAGGCCTGCACGGACAAGCCCTGCGCATGCGACAACAGACCTATGCCCCTATAGACTAGCCCCGGGCACTGCCACTTTGGGCAGTGCACCGCCACTACGAGTGGAGGAAATTTTCTTCCACCATTTTTTATGCCAAGAATCATTTCTCCTCTATTTTCACCCAATTTTGCCACTTGGCGCAAATCCAACGGTTCTGAAATTTTATAAATTGCCCTTCCCTTTCCCTTCTTTTCCTCACTTCCATTTCTTCCATTTTTCAAAGGTCTAGAGAGAGAGGGAGAGATAGAGATATAGTAAATTAATGAGACCATAACAGAAAGAAAGGAAAACGGTGAAGAAGAAAATATCAAGGTTTTAGTAAGGAATCTATTATTACTTTCGATGTCTTAAGGAGTATTTTTAGATAAGTAAATTTAATATGATTTTTATTTTGTCTATTTTGCATACCTCTGTGTTCAAATGAGTCAAATTATTCTAATTTTCAAGCATACTATGTGAATTACTAACACTTGATGAATTTTCATGTAATATTTGTGATATGTAGTCCATAATAATAAAAGTAAAAAGAAAAGAAAAAGAGAAAAGTGAAATGAAGCTTCTATGGTCCGAAGCATATCTGTATTGAAATGCATATTGTATTAAGTGTCTCATTAGGCTTTTTATCTCTGAGGGGTATCTATTTCCCTTACCCTTCGGGGTATCTGCTTCGCCTTCCTCTATCTGGTATAGAAAGATCAAAGAGGACTGCTCCTAGTAGATAATGGTGTACCCTCTTACGAGAGTGGTATCACACTATCTATAGGGGTCACCCATGCCTTAGTAATGTTGCGACTATAAATATCTGTTAGGACCACTATGGTTGGTATGGCCAGCCAGAAGTGGGCCTGAGCAAATTACCATATCTGTATATGCTCTGATCATTCCATTTGGGCAGTTTGAAATATGTTATGCCCTTAGGGATGGAAGTTTATAACGACTTCACGAAGCATGACACAAAATATCTATGCATTTCATGATTTATTTGATTTTTTTCATTATTTGACATGATATGTGTATATTTGATTTTCTATGCTAACGTACTATTTTAATATTCAAATAAATAGTTTTATTTTCTAATGATGAGTTAGGTAAATAAGGAAGTTAAACAGTGAGATAAAATAATAGACCTTTGAAATCTTACGGTGTTAATTTGATACTGTTTTCCTTACTGAACATATGTAACTCACTCTTTCTATCCCCCCGGATGAGGAAAAAAATGAGGAATCGCAGGCATACCTACCCTTGGAAGTCTTTGAGGATCTCGTGGATCCACAAGTTTGAGTGCATGACTGTTCCTGCACTCTGATTTTAATCTATGTCATGCTTCGTAAAGTCATTCCAACTTCCATCTACTGAGGGCAATACAAATTTTTGACAACCCATGTGGAATGATAAATTCATTTCATTTATAATAGCAATTTTTGGCTTGCCAAACCAATAGTACATTTACGATTTGCCAAACCATGACATGATCTCTGATCACAGCCATGCCAACTACTTTGGTCCTACATATTAACTATGGCCACGACCGTACTTCGCCAAAGGTGACCCCTACAATTATATCGCGTCACCACTCTCATCAAAGGGTATGCCATCATCATCAGGGAGTGGTCCTCTCATGTCTTTTCAGACCAGATACGTAGAAACAGAAATCCCTTAGAGATAACAAGCCTAACGAAACACTTTGAGAATTATGCATGCCAATGTCAACACATATTTCTCATTTCTATACATCATGTCATTTTTAATTTGTTTTTCCACCATCAATTGCATCATATACCAATATTTATCTCAAGCATTAAATCATTTAAATCACATACAAATAAATAGTTCTTATACATTCATAAAACATGCATTAAAACATAAAATTGTTTCGTTTAAGCATATAATTTAAATCATGCAACCATTAATTTAAACTTTGTTAATTTTAATCAAGAGATGCTCCTTAGGATGTTTAAAAGGAAATACTAAATTACTTATTGAAACCTTGCTATTTCCTACACCTTTTCTTCTTCTCCTCCTCTCCCTCTCTCCTATATCACTCCCTCTCTCTCTAAAGCTCTTTGGTGAAAGGAAGAATGAAATGGTAGTGATGAGGAAATGGTGAAGTGAGGGTCACTATTTATAAAAAATGGGGACCATTAGATTTGCTCCAAGTAGTAAAATTTAGTGAAGAGAGAAAAAGTGAATGGAAAAGTTGAGATGTGATGACCGAAAGATGTGACCGATGAATGAACGATGTGATGGCATGCCACCCAAACGACAATGATATCTCGCCCAAGAGATGGTGACATACCACCCAAGCCAACGGTGGCACATTACCTATCTAGTAGCAGACGCCTCCCGAAGCCGGCGCAGGGTGCCCAAGGGGGCAACGCAATCTGCTCCAAGCAGTGCTCACTGTCCCAGCCAGCCTTGTGCTACAGGCCTCGCCTGCGGCACGAGTAGACCACGCCTCGTGCTCTACTCAGATGGGATGTTCGCACAATGTGTATGTTCGCCGCACAAGTGACCGGCGCGTAGAGCCCGTGTCAGCGGGATCCCTCCTGCAGAATTTTATGCCTCTTTTTTCTATTTTTCTTTGAAATCTTTTTAAATGCTAAATAAAAATATAATTTTCCTATGATAAAATAAAATAATTAATTTCAAGAATTATTTAACCCAAATGAAATAAAAAATTAAAATACAAAATACTATATTCATCAAAAAATTGAAAATATCAAATATTAAGGAGTTTAAACGACCTTAGGGCACAAATAAATAGGGGTTCACATTACAATTAAGCACGAAGTTTTTCTTGATGTTACATTCCCCCACAACTTAAAAAATTTGGTCCCCCAAATTTGTCATGAATAGGTCAAGAAACTTCTCTCGCATTTCATTCTCCAACTCTCATGTCACCTCTTTCGGAGTGTGGTGTTGCCTTTGCACCTTCACCATAGGAACCCTCTTGTTGTGCAAAACCTTGTTAGTCCAATCAAGAATTTATATGGGGAGCTCCTCGTACATCATATTAGCTTGAACCTGCATCTCTTGGTGAGGAATGATGTGAGAAGGGTCAAGGTGGTACCTTTTGAGCATGGAGACATAGAAAATATCATGCAGACTCCCAAACTCTGGGGGTAGAGCAAGGCGGTATGCCACGAGTCCAACACGTTGTACTATGTGAAAAAGTCCTCCATAACAAGGCTCAATTTTCCCTTCTTACTGCACTGCATTTTTTCTTTGTAAGGGAAAATTTTAAGGAAGACTTGACTGCTAACAGTGAATTCCAAAGTTCTTCTATGGTTATCGGTGTAGCATTTTCGGTCACTTTGGGCAGTGGCTAAGTTCCTTGAATGATAGCAACTTTCTCGATAGTCTCCTGGATATAATCAAGTCTAAACAACACTGGTTCCCAACTTCATTCCAATAAGTGGGAGAACAGTAGGTCCTACCGTAGAGAGCTTTATACGAAGCCATGTCAATGCTGGAATGATAACTGTTATTATAAGTAAATTCACATAGGAAAAGATACTCATACCAGTTATCACTAAAGTCTAGGAATATGTCTTCTAATGTCTGGATGGTACGTTTAGACTAGCCATTGGTCTGGAGATGATAAGCAATGTTGAAGTACAATCCCGAACCAAGTGCTTCTTAGAAGCTATTTTAGAAATGGGAGGTGAATCAGGGATGCCATGGAGTCAAATAATCTCCTCGACATAGAGTCCATGATCACATGCTCCCACTTCCATTATGGAATAGGGAGGCCTTACAACAAACTACCAAGTCTCTAGTGTTCTACCTTAACTTGTTGGTAAATAAGGCATCGAGAGACATAATTGACAATGTCCTTCTTCATTCCATGCCACCAATATTGACGCTTTAGGTCCCAGTACATCTTAGAACACCCGGGGTGGATAGATAATTTAGAGGCATAGGCAGCCTTAAGAACATCCATCCTAACAGCGATAGGGACTCAAATACGATCCTAAAATTTGTTCAATCTATCATCTGTGAGTTTAAAATAAGGAAATCTATAGAAGTAAACTTACTAAAATTTCTAGTTATTTCTGGGTCGGTGGATTGAGCTTATCAAATCATCATGAAAAGGTCAGGAAAATCTTTGATCTAAGCGAGGTAGGCACCATGGCACTAGTGGTTAAGGTAGAGTGCTTGCATAACATCAACTAATTTCCAACTGGAGGCCATGGTTTGGGCTAACAAAATGGACTCCTTTCAACTCAGAGCATTTACGACTACATTACCTCTAACAGGGTGGTAGATGACCTTGTAGTCATGGTCCTTCAAAAAGTCCATCCAATGCCTCTGTCTCATATTCAATTCCCTCTGCAAAAATATATACTTCAAACTTTTGTGTTCAGTATTGATTTAAAATGTATGATTGTATAAATAGTGGCGCTATATTTTCAAGACAAAGACTATGGTCACCAACTCCAGGTTGTGAGTAGGGTAGTTGCATTCATGGGGCTACAATTGTATGGATCCGTAAGCAACCATCCAATCATGCTGCATTGAAACACAACCCAAACCTATGTGAGATGTATCACAGTAAACCTGAAACCTTCAGTATTGTTGGGGAGAATCAACACCGGAGTAGAGGTGAGATGAGACGATACTTTAACTTAGCAAAACTTTTATCCCATTCATAATCCCATAGGAAAGGTATACTCTTCCTAGTGAGACAAGTCAACGGAGCTATAATCTTGGAGAACCCATCGTTGAATCACAGGTAATAACCTGCCAAACTA
The DNA here is from genome assembly GCF_000150535.2 of Carica papaya. Next base: position 423,627 of record NW_019014549.1, read on the forward strand.
AGGAAACTACGTACCTCAAGGACATTTATTAGCAGGTTCTAGTTAATCACTATTTCGACCTTGGATGGATCCACATAAACTCCTTTGTCTAAAATTACATGGCCAAGGAAGGAGACTCGATCCAACCAAAAAGAGCACTTAGTTAAACTTTGTATACAGCTGGTTCCAACGAAGGGTTTTCAATACTCAAGATAAATGAACTACGTGTTCTTTCGGGCGCCTATAATATACTAGGATGCCATCAATGAACATGATGACGTATTGATCCAACGCATGTATGAAAATCTTGTTCATAAGATCCATAAAAGCAGCAAGGGTATTAATTAATCCAAAAGGTATAACGTTGAACTCGTACAAACCGTATTGGCATTAAAAAATAATTTTTAGAATATCTTATTCTTTGACTCGCAACTGGTAGTATCCTGATTTGAGATCGATCTTTAAGAAGACCATAACTCTTTGCAAATGATCAAAGAGGTCATCAATACGAGGTAAAGGATACTTACTTTTCACCATTACATGATTGAGTTCTCTGTAATCTATGCATAGTCAGAGGGAGCCATCCTTCTTCTTCACAAATAACACTAGGGTACCCAAAGGAGAATGACTAGGGCAGATGAATTTTTGACCAAAAAGTTCATAAAGCTGGTTTTCCAAATTTGTGAGCTCAGTACAACTTATGCAATAGGCAGGTTTTAAGATAGGTTGTGTTCTAGGAAGTAAATCAATAGAAAACTCTTATCTCCTGTGGGGGAGGCAGACCAGGTAGATCTTTTGGAAAGACTTCCAGAAAGTTACAAATAGTCCTGAATGGTGTATACAACAGAATCAATATCCATATTCTTATTTATTCAGAGGTTAGATAATAGCAAAACTAGATTTTTATTTCATTTTTGGTGATTATAAGGTTACAACTTTACTTTCACAGTTAATGATTGCCTTATATTTCTCTAACCAATCTATTCCTAAAATAACATCAAATCTTGAAAAATCTAAAAGTATTAGATCTACTAACAGTTCTATTTCTAAACCTTTTATTTTACAATTTTTATACACACAATGAGCTTCTCATAAACCCCTATAGGGAGTTTCTACTACTAACACTTCACCTAAAGGTTCAAGTCTAATATCTAATTTACAAGCATATGAACAAGAAATCAAAGAGTGGGTAACATATGTATCAATTAGAGCTCTAAAAGAAATGTCATTGATAGAAAGCATACCGTAAATAAGGACAGGAGTGGTGAGGATACCGGTTCATCAAGGTGGTACACACGACCCTGGGCTACTGGTTTGGCCATGTCCTTCAGCTGTTGGGGGCAAACCTTCATAAAGTGTTGAGTACTTATGCAGTTATAGCAGGCGTTATTTAAACGCCGACCGGGCTGATCACTATACAAGTAACCACAATGCTGGCATGGTTGGAAAGATCGGGCAGGTTGTCTAGTAGGTGGAGGTCTAGGGGCAGGACAACTTGGGGTCACTTATCAAGATGGCGACTAACTTGGTCAAGCAGTCTTCTCCTTGGTTATTAGGGTTAGTGTTGCCTCTTTTGGGTACAGACTCGAGCGCTATATTGGTGTTTGGCCAAAAAAAATTCTTCGACCAACTTAGCATATTCTAGCACCTCGGCATATGAGCTCGGTTTCAGCATCGCAACCTAGTCATAGATATTGGCACAAAGGCCCTTCATAAACTTCCTCACTTTACGACTCTCAGACATGACCGTCAATGGGGCAAATCTATACAGTTGGATTAATCAAGCTGCATATTAGGCAACCATTAAGTTTCCCTTGCAGAGGTCCTGAAATTCCTCCTCCTTTTTTTTTCAAACATAGACTAGGAAGAAGTTCTCACAGAACACATCCATAAAAACTTCCAAAGTGGTAGGGGTAGGTAAGACTTCCTTTTTAAGCCACAACCAATGTTCAACTTCACTAGTTAGCATGAATGGTACTAGGAGAAATTTTTGCTCCTCAGTTAGGTCTAAGATAAAGAAAAGTTTCTCTATCTATAGGATCCAGGTTTTGGTTACTAAGGGGTCCGGGCCTCCTTCAAAGTGGGGTAGGTTAAGTTTTTTAAACTCTGGTATGTTGTAGGAGATAGACCTCTCAGCTGGTTAGTAGTAAGTTAGGTCAAAGATAGAGAAAAGTTTCTCTATCTATAGGATCCAGGCTTCGATTACTAAGGGGTCTGGGCCTCCTTCAAAGTGGGGTAGGTTAATTTTCTTAAACTCTGGTATGTTATAGGAGATAGACCTCTCAGTTGGTCGGTAGTAAGGGGCAGGAGGATATTGGCAAAAGTTGGCTTGGTTTTGTCCTACGGCTACGATTAGACCCTGGATGGCTCGAAAAAGTTTGGTAAACTCGGTCCTGGTCAGATGATCGTGGGCCTAAGGTCTTTAGGTACACTCTATAGAAGGTCTCCCTCGCGTCATTTATACCAAAGAAAAGGAAGACACGAGTTGGTGGTCTAGTTTTTGAAAGATGACATATTTCTTAAGTATCTTAGAAGGGTTTCCTAGCTACAGCTTCAGTTGTAAGGGATTATTCCACGTAATTGCTCTGATACCATTTGTGACATCCCAAATGCAAATTAAGGCATAAAGGTGCCATATACAAAAATAGATTATGAGTGCATAATAGATAAGTGTATGTAATAAAATAAATAATTACAATCCCTTACAAGATAATAATAGAGTTTCATGCATCATTGAGGCGAAAATAAAATTAATTACAAGCCTCTATAAAAGATAGACTCATCAAAGTACGAAACAGTTACGCACTCATAAAGGTTCATGGATCCAGGGGATCCTCAAAGACTTCAAGTGGAAGTTCAACGATTGGTTCCTCATTATCTTCCTCATCTAGAGAGGGGCATGGAAATGGGTGAGTTCTATATACTTAGTAAGGAAAATAGTATTTACATAACATTATAAGATTTTAAAGGTAATTAAAAGTACTGTCATTACTTACCATCAAGAGTCACATAAGGTAATTATAAAAATAATTTATTTTATTAGAAAATATCAGATCTATCATGTCAATTAAATCAATCCTGCTGAAATAGAGAAAATCAAACACATCATGATATGCACTATCTTTTATTTTATTCTTCGTGTGAAGTTGTTCCGACTTCCATCTACTAAGGGCAATACGAATTTTTGATTACCTATATGGAATGACAAGTTCATTTCATTTATTACAGCAATTTGTGGCTTGCCAAAACAGCAACACATTTATAGTTTGCTAAATCATGATACGATCTATGACCACAGCTGCCCCAACCACAATGATACTACATGTTAACTATGGCCACAGTCGTACTTTGTCAAAGGTGACCCCTACAATCATATCGCATCACCACTCTCGTCAGAGGGTATGCCGTCATCCACATGGAACGGTCCTCTTACATCTTTTCATACCAGAAGGAGGAGCAATAAAAACCCCTCAGAGATAAAAAGCCTAATGAAACATTTTGTGAATTATGCATGTTAATGCAAATTCATATTTCTCATGTATATACATCAATGTCATTTTAAATTTATTTTTCCATCATCAATTGCATCACATATCAATATTTATCTCAAGCATTAAATCATTTAAATCACATGCAAATAAGTAGTTCATATACATTCATAAAACATGCATTAATACGTAAAACTATTTTGTTTAAGCAAATAATTTAAATCATGCAACCATTAATTTAAACTTTGTTAATTTTAATCTATAAATGCTCCTTAGGTTGTTTAAAAGTAAATACTAATTTCATTAACGAAACCTTGTTATTTCCTATGCCTTTTCTTCTTCTTCTCCTCTCCCTCTCTCTCTAGATTACTCCCCTCTCTCTGAAGCTCTTTGATGGATAGAAGAATGAAATGGAAGTGATGAGTAAATGGCAAAGTGAGGGTCCCAATTTATAGAAAATGGGGACTGTTAGATTTACACCAAATTGCAAAATCTGCTGAAGAGAGAAAAAGTCAATGGAAAAGGTGAGATGTGATGATTGAGAGATGTGATTGACAGATGGATGATGCGATGTGACAGTGGCATGAAAATTAGAGGCACACCACTCAAATGATAGCAACATGTCACCCAAGCGACGGTAGCACGCCACCCAAGCTGACAGCTGCAGGCTAGAGGTAGCGCACGCTACCCTAGCCCACCGCATGCCGTAGTCCTAGCCTGCCTCCCACACGGACGGGATGAGTGCACAATGCGCACGTCCCGTGCTAGCTGCGCACGTGCACACCCAGGTGCACGTAAAGCCATGTCGGCGAGATCCCTTCCACGGGCGTTCTTGCGGGATATTTTGTTTTTTTCTCTATTTTTCCCCGAAATCTTTTTAAATGATAAATAAAAATATAATTTCCTATGATAAAATAAAATAATTAATTTCAAGAATTATTTAACCCAAATAAAATATGAAATTCAATATTCATTTAAAAATTAAAAATACTAAATATTAAGGAGTTTAATTGATCTTAGGGCCCAAATAAATAGGGATTCACATTACAAATTAAGCATGAAGATTTTTTGGGGTGTTATAGAAGCCTT